>OY770107.1:20638986-20934699 GCA_963669365.1 Verbascum thapsus
GTCATAATTCCTTTAAATAGACAGTGAAATTGACTAGTAAGCAGCTCCACCTTCATCATTTATCATCCTCAAATAATTTATGAATTACTTGTCATATTCAAATCAAGCCGAAAAAAAAAAAAAAAAAAATCACGGTAACGGAACCAATACCTTTATGACAACAGATGTGACGCCTTTATCCACGCAGAAATACGTGCCTGACTTTCGAGCATACTGCTCCGAAAATTTCCTCATTATTTCTACTGATTTTTCCGTTGGCTCAACTACAATTACGCCAAATCATTTCTAATCATTACGAAGAAAATACAAAAATAACAATAATAAGTGAACTTCAGATATGAGATTACTTTGGGCCACAATGCCATGGCGCTGACGAGAGGATAACGGCAGCGGAGCGACGGATGAGATGCCAAAACCGGTGCTGTAAGATGTGGAAGCTTGAAAAGCTGTCATGGCGGAAATCAGATTATAATTTTTTCTTCTGAAATTAAAAAAATGATATTTATTATTATTAATATTATTATTATGTGTATAATATATGGTGGAGATGGTGCGCAGAGCACCACTCGTTGACAATTATCGGCGGACGAAATTACAGAGCCACTCTTTTGGGAAATGAATTTGGGCTTGGATTTGGGCCGTATTTAATTTTTAATATAGAATTCCTACTTGACGGCACAAACTGTAAATATATAAATTTTCAAATGGGCTCCAATAATGGATCTCTCTATTAGACTATTTGAGTAACGAAATTAACCCATTAATGACAATAAATTTAGTATATTTAGTTGATAACATATGTAATTAACGATGAATGAAATCTTGATATTAAAAAATGATTCACTATAATGTTAATCAAACAAATGGAAGCTGATCAAATTGTTTTGGAATTTGAGGCAGCGATTCACATGCAAAAGCGTTCGTGTCTAATGACGATGAGATGTTAGTTCGACCAATAGTGTCTTTTCAAGACAAATATATACCACCAATTGTGTCTTATGATGATTACACACATGCACAACTAGTATTGTCTTTTGAAAACAATTTTCCTATATAAATAATTCCCCTTATTTCGATTTGTTAATTCATTCATATCCCAATTGTATTTTCTATATTTATCGTTTAACTACTCTTATTATTAAACCAAGATAAGAAAGAAAATAGATAGAAGAAGCTTGTAACTAATTTCAACAAAGTTTCACAGAAAAATATCAAAATACATGGAGTGAAACCAACAACTAAAATAGATATAAGTGTAACCGTACCCATTATCTCGAAACTACCCACTAAACTAATACATGTAGATTAACTGACTACAAATGGATTACTAAATTGAATACACACTAAGACTTTTAAGCTTGAAAGAATTATAATTAACTTCAACATTCCTCCTTAATTATGATTTGGTGGCATTGTCCCTCCCATCATCTTCTTTAACTTCATGAAAGATTTATATTTCAATGGTTTAGTGAGTATATCACCTACTTGATATTCAGACTTGCAATAGACTAATTCAATATCTCCTTTCTGAACTTGATCTCGTAGAAAAACGAGTGTCTATGTGCTTGCTTTTTCCATGAGTAATTGGGTTCTTGGACAAGTTGATTGCAGAGATATTGTCAACAAAATTTTTTACAGCCCTTTAATGGGAACAATAATTTTATTCATCAGATTACACACCCAAATCGCTTCACACACACTTGAGGCCGCAACTATGTATTCAGCTTCATAAGTTGAGAGTGCAACAATAGATTGTTTCTTTGATGACCAAGATCAAGCAGTTGTAAAAAAAAAAAAGAGCAAGCAGTTGTTCCTCCAAAATTAATACAGTACTCGAAGTACTACTACGATCGTCAATATCTCCACCCCAAATCACTATCTGAAAAGCCTACAAGACCACCATTGTTTAATGAGGAGTAAAATAAACATGATGATAGGTGCCTTTTATGTATCTCATAATTCCCTTAGCCACTTTCATATGAGATTGACAAGGAGATTCCAAAACATTGCTGAGCAAACTAACTCCATATGTAATGCCAGGCTTTGTGCATGTAAGATATCTTAATGTTCCAACAATTTGCCTGAAAAAGAGAGTGGGATTAACATGTGCATCATTGTCTTCTTTAGATAATTTTGTTCCCACCTCAATGGGAGTTCTCAGCGGATTGCAATCATGCATCTGAAATTTCTTCAAAATTTATGTAGCATACATCTTTTGAGAAATGAAAATTCCATCATCCACTTGAACTACTTCAATGCCAAGAAAATATGATCAGACATTTCAAACTTACTCATAGTAGGCTTCTTAAATTCTTGATATTATTTTCCATAAATATTAAATCATCAACATAAAGGCATAACAACAGTAAATCACCAGAATTATTAACCTTCACATACACACCGTAGTCAGATGGATACTTTTGAAATCCAATGGCATGAAAGAAAGAGTCAATGCATTCATTCCACGCACGCGGTGCTTTTTTAAAGCCGTATAATGCTTTTTTCAGTCGATACACCTTATATTCACTTCCCTTCTTTATAAACCTGGTGATTGCTTAACAAATACCTCCTCTTTAAGTGGTCCATTAAGAAATGTTGATTTAACGTCCAAGTGATGGATTTTCCAGCAATTTTTTGCAGCTAAAACAATTAAGTATCTAATAGTTTCTATTCAAGCAATATGAGCAATTTTTTGCAGCTAAAACAATTAAGTATCTAATAGTTTCTATTCAAGCAATATGAGAAACTATCTCTTGAGAATCATAACCAGGTCGTTGTTCAAAGTCTTTCGCCATCAATCTTTCTTTGAATCTCTCCACTTCACCATTTGAATTTATCTTTGCTGGAAAATTCACTTGACATCGATAGCCTTGTGACCTTGTTGAAGAGTGCTAAGTTCCCATGTGCCTTTAACTCTTCATTCATAGCATTCAACCATTTAGGTTTTTGAATTGCTTCCTCAAATATCAAAGGCTCCAGTCTGCAAACATAGCAAAATGTACCAAATCTCCATCCTCATCAATAATATTGTCAGGAATTACCTCAAAATCTCGTAAGGTGACTGGTTGTCGGTGGTGCCTCTTTGGCCTTTCAATTTGAATTTCTTTGACATCATTTGGTGGAACTTCTTCATTTACTATGGGAACTTATGGGAACTTGAGAGACCTTTTCTTCCAAATAGAGATAGGACATTCGAGGATTTACTTGCTTTTCCATATCCCATTTTCAGTCTTCATATTCAACAAAGTTCACATCTCTACTCACTATCACTTTCTTTGTTAGTGGATTGAATAGTTTGTATCCATCATGTATATAGCCAATAAAAATAGTCTTTTTTCCTCACATCAAGCTTTGTTCTTGTTTCTACAGACATATAGGCATAAGCAATAGAACCAAATACTTTGAGATGCTTTACACTTAACTTATAACCACTCCATGCTTCAGCGGGGGTGATATTTTGGAGACTCTTTGTTGGAGATTTATTCAGTAAATAAATTGAACATGAGACTGGTTCACCCCAATGAGAATTAGGAATACCTTTCGCCTTTAGCATGCTCCTTGTCATATCCATTATCGTCCTACTTTTTTGTTCGGAAACTCCATTGTGTTGTGGAGTATAGGGAAATGTAATCTCATGCTTGATTCCGTGTTCTTCACAATTCTTCTTGAATTCATTTGAAGTATACTCACCATTGTCAGTTTGTAGGATTTTAATGAAAAAATCACTTTGCCTTTCAACGTGAGCCTTGAATTTCTTAAAATAACCAAAGATTTATGATTTCTTTTGCAAAAAATAGGCCCAAGTTTTTCTAGTAAAATCATCAATAAACGTAAGAAAATACCTATTATTTCCATTAGACATTACACTCATTGGACCACAAACATCCAAGTGAGCAAGTTCAAGTGGTTGTGTTGCATGCTGATTTTTTCCTGATACAAAGGCGATCTGCTTTGTTTTCAAAGTGTACAAGCTTCACAAAATTGTTCCGGCTGACGTATATTTAGCAGCCCTTCTACCATATTTTCACGAGCAAGCAAATTCAGACTTCGAAAATTGAGATGACCAAATCTAAGATGCCACATAACCAAGACTCATCTTTTATAACAACATTAAGACATTTATAAATATCACTCGATATGTCAACTTGAAACATACTATATTTTGTCAAAGGAGCTTTAATAATGAGTGTATTTTTTATTTATTAGAAATGAAGATTTGGTTATTACATGAATTGAAATCATACCCTTTTTCTATCAGTTGTCCCATACTCAGTAAATTGTAATTCATGTCAGGCACATAAAGTACATTTGATATATATTTGTGATCTCCATTTTCAACTTGATAAGAATCCGTCGTTTTCCCATCACTGATAAGGTGCTATCATCCGCAAGTGACTGTAGAGTGTATTGACGGGAAAATATTAATTTTAGTACCAAAAGATATCGTGTTTTTAGTGTTACTCCTACACTTTATGTGATTTCAGAAAACGTCTCAATATTTTACACTAGTTGCAATATTAGTCTTTTTTTACAATAATGTTAGTCCAATACTTTATTTTTATTTTAAATTGCATTTTCCCCTTTCAATTAAACAAGATGTTTTAAACAACTCCTTAAACAAATATTATTTTCCTCTTACCCCCTGAAAATAATTTCAAAATTAAAAAGACGAACACATATGTTTAATTGAGACTTTCATAACATAGACCAATCAACATTTTCCTCAATCATTTTTTATTTTCTTCTAATTTTTGTAGGGGATAAGTGGCAATAATATTTGTTCAAAGGCATGTTTGATATATTTTATATAGTTTAAGGGGCAAAATACAATTTTAAATAACAAAAATAAAGTATAGGACTAACATTGATTAAAAAATGGACTAACATTGCAACTTTATTAGATTATTGGGACTGTTTTTAAATTTTCATAAAATATGGGACTAAAACAAGAATTGTGATATCCTATGAGACTAAATTTGCAATTTACCTATGTATTGACTCATCTAGATCAACAAAGAGCTCATTTTTCCCGCACAGGAAATATGCAAAAAAAACCCTGTGAAATATTTTATTGGCTAAAAACCCCTATGAAATAAATATTAGCCTAAAACCCCCATGTGAAATATTTTAGTGAAGCACACTTGCCCCATATGCGATTTTGAGTGATTATTGACCACTAAATTACTAAATAATTTACTTTTATGCCCCTTCATGTAACTTATCAAACCCTAATCATATAAAAAGGAAGAGATTAAATCAAATTTCTCATAAAATTGTAAAAATATTAGTTAAGAATTTTAGAAAATTGTAAATATAATAAATATTTTATTAGTTTGCACAAAAATAATAACATTTTATTTTTTTCTGCGTCTTCAAGCGACAAACATGATTTTACAATAAAAATAAGAAAAATATGAACACACTTTCTATTATTTTGAATTATATACATTTTAATATGCTATTTTCTTCCAAAATTTGAAGGAATATTCAAAACCCTAAACTATCTTATTGCTTCATATGGAAGTCAAATAAATAAAATATAATATTTTACCTGATTAAGTATGAAGGGTATAATGGGTATATTAAGAAAAAAAATAATAGAATTAAAGTAAATAGAAAGAAATAGAAAGTGTGCAATTTCAAAGTTACACAAGGGGTTTTTAGGCTATATTTTTTTCATAGGGTTTTCAGCCAATAAAATATTTCACAGATGGGTTTTTAAGATTTTACCCTTTCCCGCACATATGATTGGTACATCCGGTGTCAAGAAACCATGTATGGTGATTCGGTGTTTCACTAGCAGTAGTTACAAGCATGCTTTCCATCATCATCAACATCATCATCTTGTTGTGCATAATGTGCCATTTAAATTATTATCCTTATTTCTGCACTCATTAGCGTAATGTCCATATATATACATGAATAACATTCAATTTCAGATTTATCATACCTTTGTTTATTATGTCCATGACCCTGACCTCTGTAAATTGAATTTTGTTGATGGGTTGAGCTCGATTTATTATGATCAGAATTTCGATTATCTCTTAATCCATAATTTTTGTTGGTACCACCACGACCACGACCTCTAGTATTGTGACGATATCCACCACGTCCTCGTCCTCTACCATGAGAACCGCGAGTCCTTTGGTTTACTGCACCATGTTGCTCATCTTGGATAGAAACTTGTCTGCCCCCTTGAATGATGTCATCAAGGTATCCCGTGCTTGCTTTGCTGAAGTTGCACCAGCTATCTTCTCAAATACTTTATCACTCATTGCTTGGTGAATAAAATATAAAGCCTTCTTATCTTTCTTCATAGTCTCACGGTGAGCATTTCTTTGGATGTCACTCGCATTGTTTGCCAAATTTGAAACCCCATTCTACACGACACTTGGCAATTCGTGGTAATCAAAAAGCACTCTCATTTGGATGCTCCACCTATTATACTTTTTTCCATCTAGAATTCGAACCGAAAGCTAGATCGAGCCATTCATGGTAATGGCTCTAATACCACTGTTAAACCAAGATAAGAAAGAAATAGATAGAAGAAGCTTGTAACTAATCTCAATAAAGTTTCACAGAAAAATATCAAAATACATAGAGTGAAAACGACAACTAAAATAGGTATAAGTGTAACCCACTATCTCATAACTACCCACTAATACATGTAGATTAACTACCTAAAAAATGATTACTAAATTGATTACACACTAAGACTTTTTAAGCTTATTAACTTCAACACTTACTTCATATTATGAACACTTGAGTTATTTCATTAACTTAATTAAGAAAGTCCAAAAGTTGAGCTTCCACTATTTGGAGAAGTTACATTGTGTTTTATGAGACGATTATCATATTTCATAGACATCATACAATCATTTTAAGGAAAAAGAGTCAAACTTTTTCCACGACTTTTCCCTTATAAATAGTTTATTCGAAATTTGGCATTTTTATACTCACTAACATAAAGTACGTGCGTTGTACGTGACACTCAATTATAATACTAAGAAATTTATTATTGGAAACTATATCTTCGCGGAAAATAAAAATATAATTAGAAAAAATTATAATTTAATTAATAGAAAAACATTAACAATCTTACAATTGATTAGAGAATATGTTTAGATATTATAAGAAGTTACAATACTTATTGATTTACAAAACACTGAAACCTAATGAAAATACAAAATTTCTTATTATTAGGATTTTTCAGTCTTGTGATATTTGAATAAGTAAAGAAATGAAATACTGTTAATTACTTGTTTAACAAAATCTTTCTGGTACTAATATTAGTAGTCAATTACTTGTCCTTTTATAATCTCTGACATCTCTATTGGTAAATACTGTTAAATGTCTAATCATTTTCTTCAACACATTATTGTCTACGTTTGATGATTAGTTATAAGTTTTTATCCAATTTTCATTTGCTCTCTCATTCTTTTTCTTTATTTTTTCCTTTTTATTTTGTTGCACTATAGTTGTCATATTTTTATTTAACTTTTGATGGCTAG
The DNA here is from genome assembly GCA_963669365.1 of Verbascum thapsus. Taxonomy (NCBI): domain Eukaryota; kingdom Viridiplantae; phylum Streptophyta; class Magnoliopsida; order Lamiales; family Scrophulariaceae; genus Verbascum; species Verbascum thapsus. The sequence goes on from OY770107.1 coordinate 20,646,498, forward strand.
TACTTCATCATATCTACATATACTTCAATGAGTTTAACACTATCATTTTCTTTAGATTTTTCAACAATTTGAAGTTTGTTTATAAATAAGATCACATTATGTAGTTTCATATTTTAATCAAAGTTGGAGAATTTCTTTTATATATGTTATTGTAATTTCCATGCCATATAATAATCAAATTAACTCATCTAATTTTGTGAATGTAATCGATGGACAAAGATATATAATTGATATCAGATAATATGCATTTCATAAAATAGGGTAACATACATATTGTAATGTGTAAGTTCCGAAGATCCAAGTGCTCATACTTATGGCTATCTACTCATGGTTCATTTGAAAACCATGAAAAAATAGTTATGATTAGTTCTTTTTAAGTTTTTCTTAACAAAGTAAATTAAAAGATTTTGCATATTATTAAACGTCGATTTATATATTTACACATACACATAATTTCGTTAATAATTATATCACTTCACATGTATATGTCAATTACATTACATACACTACATTATAGGGAAAAAAATACTAAAAACTCTCTATAAATAACTTGTTATATACATAAATCCATAAGAAATAATTCTAATATCAAAATATCAGTTTTAAAATTTTCAAACTGATAAATCATGTAATCAGGATTTACATTTTAATGTTACACATTTTAGATACTTTTATATAATTTATTATTAAATTTTTATATGTTAACTATTTAAAAAAATATGACTTAATTTTTCAGAAGATTAAAAATTTTGAAACATAGAATTGAAGGCACAATTAATATCAATTATCTAGATAAAAGTTTTAATAAATAATATTTTATACAAAACTACCCTTGCTTAATTTTTAATCTAGAGATATGGGACCATTACGTTCATTAAGTTATTAGCCATATATGTTAGATTTTTGTGAAATGAGAGTTAGTAGAATTATGCGATTTTTATATTTAAAAAATCATTAGTTTTTGAATATTAGAGATATTATTATGTGATTTTAGTAATTTTATTTTATATGTATCGGTTGTGAAATGTCTATTATACATATATATATATAGTCACATGATATATATACATATATTATTTTCGTAGTTAAGATTCTTATTATTTATGTTTGATGTGTATAAAATATATGTATTTATAATTTTGTATTTAATAATACATATATATATATATATATTATATGCAATCACTCAATATGAAAATGGTTTTGAAAATATATACAAATAAATAATCTATAATAATCATATGGACTTTTGGAGTAACCAAAGTATTTTAACAACCTTGAATTATATTTAAGGGAAAATTACAAATACCTCCACTCAAGAATGTCGTAATTCCAAAAAACACCCAAAAGTGATCATAATTACAAATACCTCCCCTATTTTGTATTTTGCATATCACTGGCACCCCCTGTCCTTTTTTCCGGTCAATTTTTTGCTGACGTCAGCGAAATTTTTTTGTGTTTTTCCTATTTTACCCCTGATGACGTCATCAATAGGTGACGTCATCCACTGTCATATATTTTTTTGACGAAAATACCCTCAGGGGGTGTAAATGTAATATTGTTTTCATGGCCATGATATGACCGTTATAGGGGGTGTAAATGTAATATTTTTGTCTTGGCCATGATATGACCGTTATAGGGGGTATATATGTTATTGTTTGATTTTTTGAGGGGGTCCAAACGTAACATTTTAAAAAATAAAATCTGACCGTTGCAATATGACCGTTGGAAAATTGTGATATATATGTGTACCAAATTGTGATAATTTTATGAATCTCAATTGAAAAAATGTCCTCATCTAGTCAATCATCTAGTATTTTGGGTTTCAAGTATAGGAAAGAGATATGTAATAAGTGGCAATGTGGGAGAAAAACTACAATTCATGTTTCGGAGTCTTTAGATAATCCCGGGAGGTTGTATTACAAGTGTGCGGTTCACGACTTCTCTCATTGGTGCGAGCCATATAACCAATCTATGGAACATGAAGTCGAGGGCAGCTTCAACCCTCAAAGGATCAATGAAGAAGCTTCCAAATTACATAGAACAAATGAAAATGATTCATATATTAGGTTAATCTATCTATTGGTTTGTCTAAATTTATGCATATTAGCCATCTACTTATTTTGTCAAGTACTACTATTGTTCTAGATGTAAAACACTAGAAAGAACCAATATAATGGTAGAACACTACCTATTTTGTCTAGTTTACTACCTTATCCATTTACACCAACAAAGTATACAAAACACACTAAACAACAAAGTATACAAAACACAACAAACAACAAAGTATCCAAAACATACCAAACAACAAAGCAAACACAAAGTTACACAAAACAATTTACCAAACAACAAAAGCATACACAAATTGTTTTCTATGCTGGTTGGTAAACTAACAAAGTTTACAAAACTAACATGTTCCATGAATATGCTGGTTTCAACAACAAAGTTTACAAAAACCCACTACAAAGTTTTGATACCAACATCAGCTAAACAATAACAAAGTTTTGACAATTTCATCCACAAAAATCCACCAAAATCCACCTTAAATACACACCACCTTTATACGCCACAAATCCTATTAAGTTAAATATCTAAAAGTCAAACAAATTATCCAACAAAGGATCAAGTGCAGTATCAAATTGCATATCCCAAACCCCTGAAGTACCTGCCTCTTGTATAATTGAAACATATGGCTCTGGAGCATTCACCCCTAGACCATCATTCACACCTGAAGAAGTACCTGCCTCATGATCATTTGCAGCAGTAGCAGTGTTTGCTCTTCTATCTGTGTTGGCTCTTCTTTCTGACCTCATCCTGATTAGGATCTCTCCAAGTGTAATGTCATCCATCTCCATCTGATCATTTATAAGGAATTTAGGGTATAGGGTTACATGAATAATAATTGATAAACAAATATGATGATCAATGTACCTGTGCATTATCACCACCATGCTTTCTCTTTTTTCCCCGACTTGATTGTGTTCCACCTTGTGCTCTCTGACATGTTCTTTTGTTGTGCCCAAATTCTCCACATGTTTTACACCTAACTCTGCAAACTCTGTATTGTGTGGGATTTGCAGGACCATCTTCTCCACCTGTATTTGCAGACTCCCAAGCTTCCCTCCTCCTATTTTTTCTAGGCCTTCTAGGCAGCCTTCTCAGTTCAGGAGGCATCAGAGTTTGTGGCACAACAACCTCAAGTGGTGGCCATAATCTGTGGTCTGGTATTGGATGGATCAATTCAGCATAACTCAGCATGTACTTTTCCTTTGTGTAACTCTTGTCTGTGAACTTTTCAACCTTGTTTCTGTTATGTAAAATGGCACAACATGCATGCCTTCATGGTATCCCAAATACATCCCAAATCCCGCACTCACATGTCTTTTGCTCAAGATTAATAATGTAAGACATGGATTTGTCATCCACTTGATACTCGGCTGAATTTGCAATGCTCAGCTCGCAATGCCTTGCCCAAGCACATTGGTCATCGACTTTCTTCAGAATTTTTGGCATAATTTCATTCGTCCAATTCAACCGTTTCTGTCTTCTGGTATGCATCCTTGTCATAACCTTTTTTCTGATGCCTTCCAACAACATCAATACATTCTTATCCCTAAACTCACCTATCCAGGCATTGAATGACTCTGCAATATTGTTTGTGACATGGTCATTTTTTAGGTCAGTGGGATATTTAGACCTAGACCACATGTGGGGATCACTCTGGATGAGCCATTCATAAGTAGCAGAATTAATTTCCTTCACTTTCTTCATAGCCTTGTCATAACCATAATTATTGTATGACCTTGCTGCCATCCAAAACATTTTCCTGAGCTGCCTCCCAAGAAATTTTAGCCTAAAGTTGGCCAAAATGTGCCTAGCACACCTCCTATTCACAGCATGGGGCACCATATCACTAATAGCCTCTAGTAATCCCTATAAGAACAAGAGGGGAGGTGTATGTAAGTTACAACAGTACATAACAACAAAGAGAGGGGAGGTGCATGTAATTTCCAAATAATATAGGGGAGGTGGATGTAAGTTAGATATACCTTCTGTCTGTCAGACATAAAAGTCCATGGCCTATCTTCCTTAAACCCTCCCAACATTTCATCTATTCCTTGGAAAAAGAAACACCAGTTATCTTTGCATTCTGATTCGACTACTGCCCAAGCTAGTGGGAATAATCCATTATTGCCATCCAAAGATATGGCAGCCAACAAAACACCTCCATAAGGACCCTTGAGATGACACCCATCAAAGGCCAAAAATGGACTACAACCTTCCAAAAATCCTTGTTTTAGAGCATGCAAGCCAATGAACATCCTTAAAAATCTTGGTACAACAACTGCAGATGAAGATCCACCTTCTTCATCTCTACTGTCCAGAGATGACTGAATTTTTACAACACTGCCAGGATTGCTTCTTCTGATCATTTCAGCATATTTGGGTAGTAGGCCATATGCCTCTGGATAGGATCCTTCTACCATTCCCCATGCTTGAATCTTGGCCCTATAAATCTTCATATAAGGGACCTTCTCCAGGCTATACTGTTTTAAATGATGCCTAATGCCTTTTGGCTTCATGTTAGAATTTGCCTTTAAAACTTCAATCAACTTGCTTGCAATCCAATTGCTACTAGCCTGCTTCTTTCCACTGACCCTTACACAGGTGTGACCTCTATTAAGTGATTTAATCATGTATGTAACCTTATCTGTCAATGGAGATGCATGTATTCTCCATGGACAACCTTCAGCAGCACACCTTACGGTCACTCTTGATTTCTCATTTTTCAACCTTATGAATTCGAATCCCTCCTGAATTGAGTACTCTCTCAAAGCCTCTCTGAATATTTTGACATTTTCAAATACATCACCAACCTTCAAATCCATTCCCTCATGAGCCTCTACATTATGCCGGTTGATCACAGGATCCACAAGGTCTACTAAACCCTCCTCATCAGAAGAATCCAAATCTCCAGGTCCACAATAGTCATCCGAGCTTTACTCACTCATCATATGATCACTGTCCACATTCCTTTCAGCATCATTGTCACTATCATTGTCACCCTCATTGTCACCCTCATTGTCACTATCATTGTCACCCTCATTGTTCTCAAAATCCGATGATTCATCATATACACTATAATATGATGATTCATTACTCTCATCATCAGTAGCTCCCTCATTATCAGTCTCACCAGCAGCAACCCTCTCACCAGCAGTCCCCTCAACATTAGCACCCTCCTCAACATCAGTCCCCTCACCAGCAGCCCCCTCCCCAACATCAGCCCCCTCACCAACAACCCCCTCACCAGCATCAATCTGATCACCAGCAGCCCCCTGACCAATAGCTCCCTCACCAACAGCCCCCTCACCAACATCAATCTGATCACCAGCAGCCCCCTCACCAACAGCCCCCTCACCAGCATCAGCACCCTCACCATCAACAGGCCCCTCACCAACAGCAACCCCCTCCCCAACAACAGTAGCCTCATCATCAGCATCATTGTCATCCACGTTTATGACATATGATCCCTGACTTCTTTCCATTGCTAATGGTTCAACAATTCCCAACTCACACCAAATATGCACCTCTTTCGTACTTGTATTCTTGACAAACATATCTTTAATGTCTTCAGTACTTGTTATAGGAAACCTTTGATACACACCGTCAACCTCATATGATAAATCCATTCTTAGAGAAACTGAACTAGGCAGTAATGTAGACCTATTAACATCTTCCAACAAGTTTCTATATGTATAAAACCTTAAATTCACATCTGTTATAACTTCTTGCTCACCTAGTATGTGAAGTACAAGATTATACTTCCCACGTAGTGCCATACCTATACAAATACATATAAAACATCTAAGTTAGTAAAATACATGGAAATACCCCAACAGAAAACAGAACTGACTTTTAAAAAAAAACTAGGGTTTCAGAATTTTGGTAAAAAACGAGAACTGCATAATGTTGGCAAAAAAACCCGTCAAATTTTTCAAAAAATGGCCATAATCTAGGGTTTCAAAAAAACATCTGATTTTTTTAAAAAATAACACAAAACCGCATAATGTTGGCAAAAAAACCATCAAATTTTTAAAAAAACATGGCCATAATGTGGGCAAAAAAAACCATCTGATTTTAAAAAAAAAAATCACTGTTAGGGTTTTCGAACTTCACCTGTGCGCAAAATTATGCCTTTGTGAGTGAAGCACAGACGTCTACGAGTGACAAAGAAGGACTAGACCCGTCCAAGAGGCACGATCACAGTAAAATAGAGCGAACCGTTCGTTCTTACAAGGGGGAGAGAGATGGTGGGGAGAGAGAGATGTTTGAGCGCCAAAACAGTGGACCAAGGTAATGTAAATGGGTAAGGATAATTTGGTCATTTCTTATTTCAATATTTTTAAATTTTTTTTTTCTCAGAAATTGTAGGGGCATTTTGGTATTTTCACCCTTTCTGGCAGGTAAAAATATGGGCAGGGGAGGCAAAATACAAAATAGGGGAGGTATTTGTAATTATGGTCATTTTTGAGTGTTTTTTGGAATTACGACATTCTTGAGGGGAGGTATTTGTAATTTTCCCTATATTTAATTACCATGTTCATGTATATAGGAATTATCATGAAAATTAATAAGGAGTTATTGTATTGATTACATAAATTAAGGCATAACCAATGGAAAGACATAATTGGAATATGGGCAAAAGTGTCTTTTCACAATGGGAAAGAAACACTTAGATTATCCTACATTGTTGCTTTTGACTTCTTATCATCATCATGGACTTCTGGTAAATGCTTAAAACTACCTGACAATTTGCTACGAGCGTATGAAAGAATTTTCTTTCCTTCTTTATTTGCTTCTGCAGCAAAAGAAGATCAGTACATACGGGTACTTGAACACGTGATCAAAATCTGTCTCGGACCAATGTGATCAAATTCATTCTATTGATAAAGTGAGTAAATCATGTTTATGTTGGAAATTGGATTTGAATTTTCACGTAACTATATTCAATGATTTGGGTAAGTTCCATTTGTAGAAATTGGAATATCTTTGGATAATATTAATCTACATCTTATGTAGATAAATTTGGTGTATTTATATTCTCAAATTAAATTAGAGATGAATGAGAAATTAATGTCCAAAGTAAGCTACTCAAATAGAATTAATTGGGGATGGGATAGCTAAAATGAGCTATCCCACATGGGAAGATAAACCAAAAAGAAAAGAGCTTATTTAGCTCTATATTGAGATAGTGGTTTGGGCCCTTGGGTCTACAATAAATTTTGACCGGAGGGAAGATTTAGCCATGACCCATGTTGCCTCGCGCGCCGCCGCGGTCCAACCGGCCGGCTTGAGCTAGAGCGCGGGTGTGGGTGTGGGTAGGGCTGGGCTTGAGCTCAATTTATCTTTTTGGAGAGAATTTATTTGAATATTAATTCAAATTTAATTCTTTTATTTTAATTTTAATTCCCATTAATTTTTAACCGTTGGATGAAGTTCAAACGCGAACGGACGCGTGTGATTACCGTTGAAATGCGACATGTGGCCAAGATCGCATGCGAAACGGTGCACCCGGTCCGTGTACACCAGTTGGACTAAAATGCACCTTTTGGGACCGAAATGATATAGTCTCAAATTTGAACGGGTGTCTTTTTGTCCGAAAAGGTGTCTTTGGGGTTGAAATGAAAAGATGTGTTTGTTAGCCCACATCTTTTCATTTTCTATAAATAGGTCCCCATAAATCCGATTTTTTCATTCCATTCACAGTTCTCTTATCTCTTTTCTGAATTAAAAATCTTAGTTCATTCTTATAAAATTTGAGAGTTCAAAATAAAGTTTTGCTCGCCGAGTTTCAAAATTTGTAGTGCTACTATTTCGAGACACTAGTCGTTGATTCTTGGGGAAATTTCATTTCAAAGACAACGAGTAGAACTCTTGCTTCGACTATACACATTCTAAAGACACTAATCCCGAAGTGCTCTCACAAATCTTTTCCAACAATTTTGAAACGAATTTTTTTTGTCTTTGAGAATGGCGTCATCTTCAACTCCTCCATCCAATGTGACTGTTGCTATGCCAATTGCAGTTCCTCATGTCCCAACTCAAGGGGAAAAATCGGGCAAGTTCGACGGTACTGATTTCAAGAGGTGGTAACAAAAGATGTTGTTTTACCTGAGGACTTTGAACCTAGCAAGGTCTCCTTACTCAAGATGCTCCAACTATGTCCGAGGACGAGACGAACACTCAAGCAAGAAGTGCTTGGGATGCTTGGAATCATAGTGACTTTCTATGTCGCAATTACATCCTCAATGGCTTGGACGATACACTGTATGATGTGTATAAGGCGTTCAAAACCGCAAGGGCTCTTTGGGAGTCTTTGGAAAAGAAGTACAAAACCAAGGATGCCGAACTCAAGAAATTTGTGGTCGGGAAATTTCTGGACTTCAAGATGGTTGACTCTAAGACGGTAATGAGTCAAGTGCAAGAGCTTCAAATCATTATGCATGACATTCATGCTGAAGAAATGATACTCAGTGAATCCTTCCAAGTAGCAGCTATGATCGAGAAGCTACCACCGGGGTGGAAGGACTTCAAGAACTATCTCAAGCATAAATGCAAAGAGATGAGTCTTGAAGACTTGATTGTCAAACTTCGAATTGAAGAAGATAACTGCTCAACTGACAAGAAAAACACTGAGTCGTCTATGAAGGCGAGGGAAAACTTAGTGGAGCCAAATGCTAATAGGAAGTGGAAACGTCCCAACAAAGGCAACAAGCATGCAAAGGCTAAAAAGTTCAAAGGAAATCGTCACAACTGTGGAAAGCCGGGGCATTTGGCTAAAAATTGTCGGAAACCAAAGGTGGAAAGAACCAAGCACATTTAGCTGAAAATAAAGATAAGAGCGTTCCCGTGGATATATCTGAAATTAATCTTAGCGCTGTTGTGTGGGCGTGCAACATGGTTGATAATCTAAAAGAATGGTTCATCGATACTGGAGCTACTTGCCACATCTACTCAGACAAAGAGATGTTCTCGAAATATCTTCCAATTAGTGGAAGAAAGCTATACATGGGAAATTCTTCTACCTCTCCAGTTGTTGGTTTAGGACGTGTGGTTCTGAAAATGACCTCGGGAAAAGAGCTGACTCTAATCGATGTGCTACATGTACCGGACATTTGCAAGAACTTGATCTCCAAAGCTGCTTTAGTTAAGGCAGGATTTAAGATAGCCTTTGAGGCTAGAGTAGCACTCACCAAGAGTGGCATGTTTGTAGGAAAAGGTTACCTTGATAAGGGCCTTTTCAAAATAAATGTAATGACGGTCATTCGTGACCTTGGTGATTATGAAATGAAGAATAATTTTTCTTACTTGCTTGAATATTCAAATTTATGGCATGTTAGATTAGCACATGTGAATTTTAATACTTTGCGTAAACTTGTGAGTTTGGAATTATTACCATCTTTTAAAGTTGATGCACATGAAAAATGTGAAATTTGTGTTGAAACTAAATTAGCTAAAACATCATTCCACTCAGTGGAAATAAATACCGAACCTCTAGAACTTATTCACACCGACATATGTGATCTAAAGTTTGTGCAAACTAGGGTGGTAAAAAGTATTTCATTACTTTTATTGATGATTGCACACGCTATTGTTATGTATATTTGCTGAAAAGCAAAGAGGAGGCCGTTGAAGTGTTTAAACACTACAAGAATGAAGTTGAAAATCAACCTAGTAGTCGAATAAAAAGTATTCAAAGTGATCGAGGTGGTAAATATGGAGCACCATTTGATGAATTCTGTCAAGAATTTGGCATTATGCATCAAACTACTGCACCATACTCTCCTCAATCAAATGGCATTGCTGAACGTAAAAATCGTACTCTAATAGAGATGATGAATGCTATGTTGATTAGTTCGGGCTTACCCCAAAATATGTAGGGGGAAGCAATTCTTTCGGCTAACTTCATTCTAAATAAAATTTCTCACAAAACTAGGAGTAAACTCCGTATGAAATATGGAAAGGTCATAATAAGCCTAACTATAATTATCTTAACGTGTGGGGTTGTTTAGAAAAGGTTAAAGTATCTCAACCTAAGCACGTCAAAATTGGGCCTAAAACTATTGTGATTGCATATTTATAGGATATGCACATAATAGTAGTGCTTATAGATTCCTCGTACATAAATCTAACATTTCTGATATACATGAAAATACTATCATAAAATCAAGAAATATAGTATTTTTCGAGGAAATCTTTCCTTGTAAAGATAGAAAAGAAGCAAGCTCAAATAAAAGAGCTTATGAAACTATAAGTGATTCACGTCAAGATGACGAAGAACCATGACGTAGTAAGAGGACAAAATTTGCAAAAAATTTTGGTCCAAAATTTCTAACTTATATGTTAGATAATGAGCCTAGGACAATTAAAGAAGCATTGTCCAGTCCAGACGCACCACTTTGGAAGGAGGCTATAGACAGTGAAATAGAATCCATTATGCATAATAACACTTGGGAATTAGTTGATATTCCTAAAAGAAAGCAAGCCATTGGACTGCAAATGGATCCTGAAAAGGAAATATAAAGCTGATAGTTCTATTGACAAATACAAGACTCGTTTGGTTGTAAAAGGTTTCAAACAAACTGAAGGCCTTGATTTCTTCGATACCTATTCAGCCGTGATAAGGATAACCTCCATTAGAGTATTGATTGCAATCGCTGCATTGCACAATCTCGAAATACATCAAATGGATGTTAAAACAGCCTTTCTAAATGGTGAATTGGATGAAGAAATATATATGGAGCAACACAAAGGGTTTGTAGCTCCTGGAAATGAAGGAAAAGTGTGCAAACTTGTTAAGTCATTGTATGGACTTAAACAAGCACCAAAACAATGGCATGAAAAAGCTTTCATTATGTGAAATCAAAGGAGAACAATGTGGATCCGTTAACAAAAGCTTTGCCAAGAGATCAAGCATATTGTCTATCAAGGGGAATGGGATTAAATCCTACAACTTAAGGATCAACATAAGGGTAACCCTACCTTGTTGATTAAAGATCCCAAGATTTAGGTTCAAAGGGAAAAACAAATTATGTTAGATTTAGTGTCGCACTTGAAAGATATAAATATCCAACCCATTCCTAGGATAGACAAGTGCTAAAAATCCTGTAGAGCGTAGGTGAGGTTAGCTGAAGAAGCTTTTAATGATTCCTATACTGTCTCAAAAATGGTGAGACGTAATAAAGTGGAATAAGGCAGGGTACTCTTAATAGAAAATCACCTATATAAGTGTGAAGTGAAGGCCGCTTCAAAAAGTAAACACTTATGAATCCAGATGGTCCATGGCCAAAACGTACACAACAGTGAGAACTAAAACTTGTTAGAGAAGTTATTGTGTGTGTATCATGTCTTGGTTTACACAAAATGATGATCAGTTCAAGACATCGTGTTCACTATCCAACAAGTAAATCTAATGGTACTACACTAGGGAAGGTCCAAAGCAAAAAACTACCTCTCCCGATGCAATTGCTTCTCGCTTGAACTCTCTTAAACATCTACATGAAAACTTTGCATAATTTTCATTCATGTATGGATTGTTGGAAATTGGATTTGAATTTTCACGTAAATATATTCAATGATTTGGGTAAGTTCCATTAGTAGAAACTGGAATATATTTGGATAATATTAATCAACATCTTATGTAGATTAATTTGGTGTATTTATATTCTCAAATCCAATTAAGGATGAATGAGAAATTAATATTCAAAGTAAGCTACTCAAATAGAATTAATTGGGGATGGGATAGCTAAAATGAGCTATCCCACATGGAAAGATAAACCAAAAAGAAAAGAGATTATTTAGCTCTATGTTGAGATAGTGGTTTGGGCCCTTGGGTCTACAATAGATTTTGACCGGAGGGAACACTTAGCTATGCCCATGTTGTCTCGTGCGCGTCGCCGCTGCTGCCGTCCGTCCGACCGGCCGGCCGGCTTGGCTCGAGCTCGAGCACGGGCGTGGGCGTGGGTGTGGGTCGGGTTGGGCTTGAACTCAATTTATCTTTTTGGAGAGAATTTATTTGAATATTAATTCAAATTTAATTCTTTTATTTTAATTTTAATTCCCAATTAATTTTTAACCGTTGGATGAAGTTCAAACGCGAACGGACGCGTGTGATTACCGTTGAAATGCGATTTGTGGCCAAGATCGCATGCGAAATGGTGCACCCGATCCGTGTACACCCGTTGGACTATAATGCACCTTTTGAGACCGAAATGATGTAGTCTCAAACTTGAACGGGCGTCTTTTTGTCCGAAAAGGTGTCTTTGGGGTTGAAATGAAAAGATGTGTTTGCTAGCCCACATCTTTTCGTCTTCTATAAATAGGTCCCCATAAATCCGATTTTTTCATTCTATTCACAATTCTCTTCTCTTTTTTCTGCATTAAAAATCTTAGTGCATTCTTATAAAATTTTGAGAGTTCAAAACAAAGTTTTGTTCGCCGAGTTTTGAAATTTGTAGTGCTACTATTTCGAGACACTAGTCGTTGAATCTTGAGAAACAATTGCCGTCAACCCATAAGCGCCGAGAGCGGGGCAATTTCATTTCAAAGACAAAAATAGAACTCTTACTTCGGCTATACACATTCTAAAGACACAAATCCCGAAGTGCTCTCACAAATATTTTCCACCAGTTTACATGTACAAGATGGAGGGTAAAAATAATAATTAAAAGATGTGATATACGTGGAGGTGTAGTTATGCATATGAGAATACAAGTTTGGATATACTTCCTGAATTAAGTGAAGAATAACGATAGAGTTAAGCATTTTACTTAGGTAGCGTTTGGTTGGGGTTTATAGGGATGATATATTAATTATCAATCCTAATTTTAAGTTTGGTTCAACAAGGTCGGCCTATGATACGTAACAAGCCTGATATTTAATCACCCCATATCTAGGATAGTAGATACCACCAGGTAGGTGGTATCCACTATCACAAGATTATATCCAACCTATTTTGAAAAGTAAAATTACGAATTTACCTCTCACATTTAACCTATCATTTAACCTAATTTTTATTTTGTTATATTCCTTAAAAACCTATCATTGAATCAATCTTAAAATTATGGAATTAAACTTCAAACTTTGGTATTAAAATCATCAAATAAGCAAAGTAAATATGTTTTATATAATCATATTATTTTATGAAGATACTCAAAATATTTTTATTTGATGTATAAAATATATTCCATATTTTTAAGTATAATTTTTTATATATATGATTTTGATAATTCAACTTCAATACTAGGATAAGAAAAGTAAATATATTTTATATAATCATGTTATTTTATCAAGATACTCAAAATATTTTTATTTGATTAGGATAAAAAAAGTAAATATATTTTATATAATTATGTTATTTTATCAAGATATTAAAAATATTTTTATTTGATTATAAAATATATTCCATATGTTTAAGTATAATTTTATACAAATGATTTTTATAATTCAACATAAGTAAATATAAATATATTTTATATAATCATATTATTTTTTAAGATACTCAAAATATTTTTATTTGATGTGTAAAATATATTCTATATTTTTAAGTATAATTTTATATATATATGATTTTGATAATTCAACATCAACAATAGGGGTATTTTAGACTTTTTCATTGTATCACTTCTTATATATAATGTCAACCAAACAACTTGAATATATATCATCTAGGATATCACTCTCATTTATAATCCTAACCAAACAAGTTTTTTGCAATGAATCTCTCAATTTCTCTCATAACTATCAAGCATAATATTATCATGTTCAATCACATGATACCAACCAAACGACACCTTAGAGTTAGTAAGCAATTTGAGTTATTGGTCAAGACCGGTAGCAATGGAAATGACCTCGAATCCTTGGTGCTTCATGTAAACGATACCGTGAGTGCTTAGTTAGTTCGATGTAATGTACTTTCTTTGTTGTACATTGAGCGATACCTGATAAATGCTCAATTGCTGAATTAGTTAGGTTGATTCCACTGAGTGTATAAAGGGCATAGAAAGCTGTCATTTAATTCAAGAAGTAAATAGTAATTTTGATTACATTTATCATCGTGTCTTGTGTAATTTATTTTATCTTGTTCATCTTATATTCATTATAACTCCATAATCTACACGTGAGAGAATTTGTTTGGAGTATTATTAATTCCGGGAATAGGATTGACAGAAAATAAGTAGCGCCCATTCGGGGCTTGGATGCCTTACCCAAACAAGAAATGTATTTCTGCATTCGAACTGAATATTCAAGAAATTTGACTCTGGACAAAGAATATGGCAGGCTCCACTGTCCCATCCACAACCGTGAAATGTCAGAAATGAAAATTCCTTGCAAAACATATCGACGGGAATATTAATCTGCTGGATTCTCAATTATATTTTTTACTCTAATTTCGTCCCAAGCCCACCTCAGCATCCCACAATTAACCGTCTACATCTGGGATTAAGAAATTTGGTTGTCTTGGATTTCATTTAGATGCAGCTTCAAAATCATTATAAAGAAGTATTTATTACCTAGGATTCCTGGCTACCAAGTTGCTTAATACATTTGATCATCAAGTTCAATTGTCTTCAAGCCTTAAAAGTTGATATTTGTTGTATTAAGGCTTGAAGAAATATTTCACGTAAATACATATACATTTTTCTCGTGAAATTAAATATGTATTTTACGTTGTATTTTACGTAGCATATGATCATCACAAATCATAATGTTGTATTAGTTGTTATATATATATATATATAATCACGAACTTAATAATATATCCACATAAAACTCCAAATAACACAAAAATTTAAGTCTACTTCATAAATTGATATCCGTGTTTGGCATGGTGTGTCCACATTAATAATCTCTATAATTTATGGAATGAAACAATGTCGAATGATTAATCAGAATATATTGCAGCTCCAAAGTGGCCTATATATATATAGAACAGGATTTCATGATGAACCGCTAGGAGCTGGTGATGTAAGTTGGTTAAATCTAAATAAAAACAAAACTGTATAGTCCAACTCAGTTCACAAATTAGAACTAAAATTCATGTTCTTTAACCTCTCAACAAGAAATGTTTGTGCAAATATCACAACTCAATGGATCAAGCCGAGAAGAAGGAAGCATATTTGCTAGTAAATCTGGAGAATAAATAGACAATAATCAAGGATACATATATATATATATATATATATTATGGAAAATTCTAGTCGTCTCTCTCATTGGCCAATCTCAAATCTCAAGTGTAATTTATAAAATTAGTAATAGAGTGTGAAGACATCACCATAACTGTATCAAGGATTATGACATATTATTGCTAGGCAGAAATTCAGACAGATATTATTTTAAATGATTAGCCAAACTACAATAATATCTATGCAGACAGAGAGAGAAAGAGAGACAGAATAATTAAGCTAAAAGATGAATGATTATAGAGTCTAGATTGAATATCATTTTCTGAAAACATAAAATCATGGGATCTAAGTGTACCTGTAGTAACAAAATCCTATGAAATTAAAGATAACTTAAGATCAAACCCTAAACTCAAGTTCTGAAACCCTAATCTCCAGTACAAACACACAAGGAGAAATGGTCCCAAATAAGGAGAAATCTTTGTCCATCTTACACAAGCAAAAGAACTAACAAAACAGATCCATAAAGTATACATGACAAACAAATTAGAAACCCAAACACGAAACCGGAACAAGTACAAACGGACACAAGATCTTTGCTTCAAACACAACTGCAACCGTACAATATAAGACTAATTCATAGCTACCTTCTTTTCATTAATCTTCTTCAACAAACCCTAACCGCAAGATCTATAATAAATCATTACCTTTCAGCAGCTAAAAGAAAGATATATATATAGAGAGAGAGTACTTACGTAAACCCTAAAAAGTTACAAGCTTGATTTAGTAAAGAGATCGGACCATGATGCTTGATTCCCCATGAAGAAAGAGAAAGTTGTTCATATGACTTTGAGCTTAATCTGGATCAAAGACTTGAATCAAATGAAGTGGAGCCCAATTCTCAGTTTTTCTTCGTCTTCTTCTTTTTCTTTGTCGTCGTCATCATCATTAACACCTGACACATCTCCATATTTTTGACCTTTTTTGGTATTTTTCTTCACAGACAATGATGATAGTTTTGATGCAGTGCATTTGTGGGTATAATGATGGGGGGTTTGAAGAGAGGGTGGGGATGGGAAGAACATGATTATCGTATGAAATGATGATTGCTTTTGGGTTGTGGCGCTGAATAAGGGAGAGAAAGGTTATAATTTATAAATAAAGGAAAAGAAGATGTAAAAAAAAACCTTGCAATGATAAGGACTTGTGTCTCTGTAATTTCTGATAAGGAAAGAGACATTTAGCAGGTTTTATTATTACCATTATTATTATTATTGGCATTGATGAAACTTAGAGGGTTACTTTTTTTCAATAGAATATTATGTACTGATATATCAATATATATTATTATATATACTTGTGTTGACACTTGACAGTATTATGTACCTAAAGTTGTTTACTTTATAATTATCAGAATGTGGAGGTCTGACTTAGCTCAGTTAACATCTATATCTATATCTATACTAATATAAAAATATGGATCTTTAAAATGTTTTTTCTCATTATGGAAAGATAAATTTACTCTCAATACTTAAATATTGTATTAATTAATAAGTGAGTTATTATTCCTATTCTTGAATAATAAATATGGATGTCTTTCAAACTACCTACATTATTGATGAATAAATGGTTTATTATTATTCTTATTGTTATATAATAAATGTAATTGTCTTTTAAACTGCCAATGGTTGTTATTAATGGTAAAATATATAATTCTATATCTATATCTCTCTACACTCTATACACTATTATAAATAGAGTTTTTTTTACATTTTTGATCAACCTAAAATAGTCGTATTTAATTGAACTTAAAAAATCAAAAATAAATAATAAAAATTATTTGTAGTATCTATAATATCACAACTCACAATAATAAGAAGTGTAATTACATTATGACTTTTTAGTGAATATATGATAATAGAGGTTGATTATATAAAAACACTATCGTTTACTTACTAAAAAAAGAAAAAGAATGAGCCATAGCTATGGATGTAAAAGGCTGGGTACAATGACATGTAGAAAAAATACATAGTTAATAAAATAAAACATGTTCATTTATACATGATTAAATATTTTACATAACTAAATAAACAAAGCCTTCCCATATTTATTTTACGTTTAGTATATAGGTTTATCAATGAAAATAATGGGTAAAACAAATTTTGCCAAATTAATGTATCATTTATATCACAATATATTCCCTAAACTATCAAATGTAACATTTACGCCCTTATTTATTTGATGCACCATTTATATTTTTGTAAAGATATGTATTTCTTAGTATTAAATTTGATTCTTTTTTTTATTGTTACTTCCAAAATTTTCTCTTAACATAAAAAATACTTCTCAAATTATATGATTTTAAAAACTAATCAACTTTGAGTTAATTCAATACTCAATTTTGGCATTATCTTTCTTATAAATTACTATCAAATAATATAATTTTCTCATTTTTAAATCAGTCAAAGATAAGAGTTGATTTAGACAACATTACTAACAAATCTTATTTATCTATTCTTTTTCTCGTGATAACTCTTGAATTTAACAAATTTGATTATTTTTCAATTTGAGTAGAGGCTATTTAACAAAAGAAATTTCTAGAGGCTGCTAAAGGGAAAAGAAAAAAAAAGGCAAAAAATATTGCGGAAGAATGAAGGAAAAAGAAAGAAAAAAACATACACAAAATAAATATACATTAGTCAATGAAGACAAAAATGAAGATCTATGTTATACTAAATAGGTTTATGTGGGTAAATGTCATCATTAATTGATTGTTTAGGGACATTTGTTACAGGACCTATAGTTCAAGACCAGTGTATATTTTACACTAAAATTTATTTATTAACGATTATTATTCACTATACATCGATTCCATTGATATTTATTTGTCTTTCTCCATCTTAGTTGTGGTCTTAACAAATATGTATTATAAATATCTTGAAAAAAAATTATGGCTTTGTTATCAAAGAAAGAAAAGGAAAGAGAAAATCAAAAGCACTTTGAAAATAAAAATATAATACTAATGAAATGATCATGTAGTATAAATTTCATTGTTTATAATCTAATTTTTAAGATTAAATAAATATTTCATTCACTCAAAAAATTAAATACCATTACTATAATTATATAGTATAATAATTTTAATATCGGTTCTTAACATGTGGAATTTATTAAGTTTAACCAATATATAATATAATGTCTCTGCACATATATAGTTATATTATATATATGATTATTCATAATTAGGAGTGTACAAATACTATTTTAATAAAACTTAAATTATTTATCTTTATTGGGAATTAACTTGATGTCTATATTTTGTTAATTAGACATTCATTGACTCTCTTATAATCTTTCATTTTACAATTATTAATGTGTATGTATATGAATATATTTATATCATATCATTTATAGTATATACATGTGATAAATTTTAAAATTGTGGAATTTCAAAGTTGATATTTTGTTAATTGTTGAATACTTGCATCGTGGAATACATATATCAAGTCATAAATTATACGAAGAAATGCAACTCAAAAGTTAATATTTATGGTAAATATGAAAGCACATTCATTTTGAATTACAGGTATGTAATATTAACATATAAATTTCTATAATAATGTTGTATAAACGCAAAAAAAATATCTATTTCTAATAATTAATTTTTAATAGAATAATATTTTTATAGTTCCTAATATATGATCATTTTTAATATCAAATATATTAAATTAGTTTCATTAAATTATATGATTGTTTTGAGAAAATGATTAAAGGAATAATTTTAATAGTTCATTACTTAAAAAGTTATACATTATACATGTGCTTTGAATTGCACTTAACCACACTTGTAAAACTAAAAACAATTACTTCTACATTGTCCCTCTTCTTTTTTACATTTTTAATTTGATTTACATGAGAAAATAAAATCAGTAATCTAGAAAATTTTACTTTTGGCCTCATTGTAGTTCGACTAAATCACTTTTCATCTCACAAGAATTTTAATGACACATTCGGTCTTATTGAAATCAAAATGTGATACTTTTGGTTATATCCATCTATTTTTTCCTTAAAATTATCAGCATGTGTCGCACACTTAGTTACTTAACTACCTTAGGATTTAAAAAATACGTGAGAATTTTTAAGCTGAACTAAGTATCTGTCTCCCACATGTAACTTTTATTTATTTGTGGAACTAAAAGTGTCGTATTTTAATTTTAATGGAATCAAAAGTAGCACTGAAATTCATATGGAATTATATCATATTTTGATTCCAATGAGACCAAACATATCACCAAAATGTAATTGGGACTAAAAGTGATTTGGTCAAATTCCAATGATTCCAAAATCTAAAATGTTTTCCTCTATATCCAATTACACGAAATTTGAGCTTATAATATAACAGCTATTACATTTGTCAAATTATTCAACGCAACAAGAAACTTGCAGTCAATTCAACAACATAAAATCTTTAATCAAAACTTATATATTAGGAGTTTCATCGTTCTGTGCATAAGCTTATACTACTTCTTAGTGACAATTTAATGATAAAAGAGTAAAACATAAATAATAAAATTAGTTTTTAAATTTATACAACAAAAATTTATATAAATATATTATCACTTTAAAATAAAATTACAAGCCAACAACAGGATGTAAAGTCATATCAAGAAATACTTTAATATATTGGGCAAAATAAACAAAGGAATTATAAGCCCAATTAACAATAAAAAAACAAACAAGATACTTGCAAATATTCAGTTATTAAGTATTTTAATGTATTATTTATCATAGTTGTTCATATTAGAAAGTAGTCATCCAAAAAAAAAAACTCTTGTATCTAAAAAACTTTTTATTCGAAAAAAATTAAAATTTAGGGCTAATACATTTATGGTCATGACCGCCTTAAGTCCTCTAGATTAAAAATTATTTAATTAAAATTTCACATAAATTTTATATATTTATTATATTGATTGTTGAATCTAATAATGATTTAAATCTATAATTTTTAGATATTTGAATCGGAATAAAATTCAAAATCTAAATTGTTGAATACTTCCAACCTATAATATTAAAATAAACTATATTAAAATAGTTACAATATTAATTTAACATTAAATTAAAACTCGTATTATATGATTTATCAATTTAAAAAAATTAAAACAAAAAAAAAACAATAAGAAAAATCAATGGACTTGAAAAGTGAAAGGTCATTGGCTTAAATAATTGTTAATCCTGACTTTTGGATTTTTTTTACTTAAAAAAGTCATCTATTTGATATTTTAATCATTATATTATTTTCTATAATATTAAAACAATACCAATTAAAATTCAACTTTAAATAGTTGTAAGGAAACATTTTATTTAGAGGAATTTTATGGAATAGACAAAAATTACAAAAAAGTACAAGAGCAAAAAATTCCAAAAACAACCATAAAGAAGATTGAAATAGATAAAAAATTAATGTAATTTTGGTTAGTCTTATTAAAATTTCGATGAATGCCATAGCAGTATCTTTTTAATTTATATTTTTGTCCTACAATATTAGATTGTTATGATTCTTAAAGAATCACTTAAAATAATAAATTATTATAATATTTGTTTATTTTGTTCCTAAAAATTCAATAAAAGATAAAGACCTCCACGTGCGATGCGCGTGCTTTATATTAGTATAACTAAAAGTATGATTTAGTTTAGTTGCTTTAGTGTAGAGTGTAAGTTGTGGTATCTTACGGATCCCAATGAATCTAAGGTGAGCTCGAGTTTAAATTATTTGTTCAAAGGCTGGCAAGTTTATAATTGAAATACTATACATTATATCATATTACTTTTAATATTATATATCTTTCATAGATAATGATATATGTAGTATTTAATATTTATCATAATTAAAATTTATAAATAAATCTATATTGATATATAATTAAAAATATTTTTTTGTTGAGCTCGAGTTCGAGCTAGAACTTGAATTCTCGACTCACACGAGGTTGAGCTTATTTTTCGTAGACTCACTAGCTTGAGTTCGAACTCGAACTCAAACTAAATAATTTAATCAAACTCGTTGATAACCTCTTTGACCAGCTAACCTTACTTGAACCATACCTTGTAATATCTAATTTACTTGGTTTTGATTGTTTGGGAGAATTAATCAAATTGCTCGAATTGTAATGAATGAATATGAAAACTATTAACTCATTATTGTAGGCACTATGTCTATGCTTACAATCTTGTATGAACTATAAAAATTGTAAATAAATATAAATGAGTTAGAGGGGGGAAAAGGAAAAAGGTTTATGGGAAAGGAGAGGAGAAAATGTTAAAGCGAAAAAATAAAATGATTAAAAGAACATGAAAAGGAGAAAATGTTAAAAAGAAAAAGATTTCTTTTGATAAATTGTCAAAATTTAAGGTAATGAGTATCAAACTGAAACGTACCATCCCAACATCCATTTCACAATTATTATACTCATATATCTTCAGTTATTAATAAAATAACTGAATAGATGAACCAATATAAAAATATAAGGTGAAACATAACTAAATCAATAGTTCTCAATCATGTTAGTATTTGTGTTCTATTTACAAAAAATCATATTTATGTTTCGATCTATCTCTCCTTTTAGTAATGTCGAAAATATATTATGAATATATTCATATTTCCACATCTAGCAATATATATTTTAATTTTCAAGTACATTGTTATATATGTGTTATTCATTTTTATTTTCAATAAATTCAGAACTTCTAGATGATGATAGTTCATATGTGTTTACATAATCTAGTTTTAATTGCGGTATTGTTATAATATGCACGAACAAGAGCATAATATTATTTTATATAAAAAATGGATTCATTAATAAATCATGTAATATAAGTATTCCGCTAATGATATTATCACTATACAAATTATTTTGAAAGCTTCAATTTTATATTATACATTTGAAACTGATATGAATAGCCTTAAAGCTTCAATATCTTTAAGCAATTAACAAATCTATTATCGCATTCCAAATGTTTCTTAACTACATTAACTTAACATCGGTAAATTAAAATATAAATCAATTAAATAGAAAATAAAACTAGAAATGTAGAGCATCATCGAGAAATAGGAAAAAACTACTAAACCCCCTAAAACGAATATATATCCAAAAATGCAAACAAATATATTTCAATCTCAAGAACCTATTTTATGAAATTTTCATCCTAGAACAACCAAAAAAAGTCATACTTAGACTGAATTATCTTCATTTGTTAGGAATTGACTATTTTTTTTTAAATAATTTGAAATAGATAAACTGCATATGACAAATTTATTAGTAATATTATATATTTTGATTATAATCTTTCAACTTTTATGCGATTAAAAAGTTTAAAAAGTGAAGCTAAAAATATCATTATTATTATTTATCAATATCAATATTTTAAATAAATAAATTTATATAACAAAAGAACAATTGACTAATTCTTAACGTATCTTGACGTAGAAGACCCAAATCATGAAATTCATAAATTTAGTAACCCCTAGATATTATTTCTCCTCAATGAAAGTAAACAGTTCTCAAATTGATTACAAAAGAGTATTTATGTCATTTGCTCACATAGAGAAATTAGTAATTTTTGAAACTCCAATATTGAAGGAGATTTTTGTTCAAGCTTATTTATTAAAAGAGTTTTATATTTGCTTATAAATATATTGTTTCACACAATTATTCAGATAAATTATAAAAATATCCTATGATTTCTTATTATTTCTACAAACCGTAAACTATTTTATGGCACGGCGGTATACATACATCATCGGGAAAAAAGTGAAATTCATATTATTTACTAATGGGTATTTTTTTTATCATTTGCTGATAGAGATGAATGAGAATAAAACTCTTATAGTGATTTTTAGAGTTTCAATATTAATCTCATAACTTTTAACATGTTGTATTTATTCTGAAACTTACTTGACATTCTTTATTATGACTTTATGAGACTTTAAAGTAGGGGTGTACATAAACCCGCCCAATCCGCCCGAACCGCTCAAACCGACTCAACCCGCCCGCAAACCGTCGGTTTTAAACTTTTAAATAATAGTGGCAGTTTGATATTCTTGCCACCTGCCACTTCCCGGTCGGGTGGTGGATTTAGAATTTGCAATCCGCCTAAACCGCAACCCGACCGCTAGTTATATATAATGCACACAAATGATATTATAAGGATTAACAACAAACTTTTTAAAACAATATATATGTATATATTTTCTAGCAACGATAATTTTATTCATATTTATATGATATATTTTACTTTTATTTGGTAAAAGAAATTAAATATTTTGTTTGAACACTTATTTTTATTCTACTTTAACAGAATTTTATCTTCACAACTAACAAAATATGTTATACATACTTATTATTAAATTTTTATGATATTTTAGTTTATAATAATATTAAAATATTTACTCATTATAAATTATGATTATTGGAATATTATTTATAACACCACTTGATTTTTTTTATCCACCAACTCAATTATTAAATTAAATCTACAAGGAGTAATATATTTTTCATAGTAAAATAGTAACTAGTTAAACGACAAAAAATTGGAAAGACATAAAACCGCCAACCCGCCCGCCAAATTCATCAACCCGACCAAACCGAACCGTGCGGTTTGGAAAGATAATTGTGTAATTTTGGGTTGCTATTTTGTCCACTCGCTCATGTCGGGTCGGGTTGATTTTTTACTTTAAAACCGCTCGAACCCGACCGCGTACACCCCTACTTTAAAGGATGAATAACTATAAGCATCATATTACAAAAGAAATTAGTGGTGTTTATGATTTGTCTTTATATGAAATATAAGTTATATTATATATAAAAAAAAATAGTATGTAGCTTTACTCCTAATTTGTTGATACATTTTTGTTCATTCTAATAACTCCAAGAACATATGAACTTTTAGTTATAGAATAATAACCTATTTTTCAATCATTTTATAATTTTAAACTATGTATTCGTATATAATTTATATGTGAGAATAATTCTAACAACACTTTCATAATTTATATTGGTGTAAAATTAGGATAAAAAAGTGTTATTTAAAATGCGTTTAACTTTTATTTATAAACAATTTGATAATTCTTTTGTTGTCCATCTAAATTTGTAAGATGGGTAGGTGAAAAAGAAATTCAATTTTAAAAAATGTCCAAACACAACTTTAACAACAGTACCAAAAATAAAATCAAATTATAGCTTGTGCTTGATTTTGTAAGATTTTAGTAGCTCATAAATTTAAAGTTTTATATTGTATATATTATTCATGTTTTATATATCTATTCAAGGTAAGTGAGACTCTATCTTTTTATAAATTAAATATTAGTCTAATACTAAAAAGTTTCTAGTTTCAACTATAAAAATAATTTTAAATTTAAATAAGAGTATGTGAGTCTTTTTCACATAGATGAAATAATTTTATGAAATATACTTGATAACATTTTTCACATAGGACAAAACAAATTCTTAACTCTTGTTATAATCGACATGTTTGTTTTAGTTCTAGCATGTTATAGTTCGAATTTTCTTAAACAATCTTTACCCTTTGTGATAAACAATGAAGGGCTAGTTGTCAGTTGACGACATGTAATATTTTTAAAATATAATTAGTTTATACAACTAATTTGAGTGTGGCTAAATAAGTGTGTAAGATTTTATTTCATATCATAAGGAACCTTTTCGAAAAAGAAAAACGAAGTGAAAGTAACCTCCAATATTTTATTCTATTTATATTTATTATAGTTTTATATTTTATATATAGAAAATCTCCAATATTTAATTCTATCTATATTTATTATAGTTTTACATTATATATATATATATATTACTTATGTTTTGTTTATTAGATATTTAAGGTTAAGCGAAGCTCTATTATTTTATAAATTAATAGTGGTATAATATTAAAAGGCTTCCAACTATTAAAAGAATTCTAAATTTAAAAACGGGTATGCAAGTATTTTCACATTAGACGAAACAATTTTATTATTCACACATTTATACAGAAGATAGTTATTGAAATTTCGTTTTTGTTTATCTATTAAAAAATGAGAGACTATAGAATGGCAGAAATGAATACAATTGTTTTAGAGAGATAACAACCTAACATATCTTCATTTTTCATACGATTTGCAACTTTAAAATTTAAATAGGTCTATGATCTCGTCTCATGTATACTTTATCACTGGCCTCTTTGTGTCTTGGATCGGAGTTGATCGATTGAAATATTGCCCTTCATCATTTTGGATGTCTTTTTGGGCCAAGACTAAGAGACATTTCATATTATCAATAATTCAAAATTAATTATATAAGACGTTTTGATAAGTTTATAAATGCAAATTTTCTCCAAAAAAAAAATAACATCCTTTTTAAAAAAACTAGTAAATAACACGTTCGTTGAACGTGAAGCATATGATATCGTAAAATAATTCATATATATGTATATAGTAGTTCAACTTAAAAGATGCTAATAATTTAGATTTAAGTAAATAAACTATCAGTTAATAAGTTAGTTATTAAAAATAAAATATTGATTGATATGAATGAATTAATCAATTCTTAAAAGAATTAAGTTAATTAAAAAGTGAAACATGAATAATAATGTAACTAAATAAACTTTTATGTAAATTCATTCTTCATTCATACGTATATCTTGTTTAATTTTAAGAAATCAAAACGGTTCACTTCTTTCTTCTCAGTAATTTTTTCTGTATACTTTCATTATGTTTTATAATGCTCAAAAGTTAGACACTTGTGCAGTGTTTTTGTTTCTTATTTTAGAATTATTCTTTTTAGTTCTCCATTTGCTATACCCAGGGTTAACATATTTTTATATCATTAAATGTGTCTCACCTTAAAACTTTAATCTAAGTCTTCGTAAGTCATAGTAGGTTGGTATAAATGATGTATCTTTTTTTGTTTGATTTTCACTCATTGTGTTTTTTTATTTATTACATTGAGTCTACTTAACAAAAATAAAAAATTGCATGTTGTACGTACATACACTTAATGTACAATATGGAAAATTATTAAAACAAAAATGAGAAATGATTTTTTCTTTGATTTGATAACATCATCACATTTTGATTTGCTATTGATAGGAGATTCTTTAAATAAAGTGTGTGTTGACCATAATTTTAATAAATATTTTTCTACTAACTCTTGCGATTTAGTTTCATAAATATATTTGATAAACTATGCATTTTTCAGAATTTGTTGAAAAAATATAATTAGTTGAATGATCAAGTTAATAAAGAAAATATCAATATACTCAAACTCCTAAATAAAACACTTAAAATAAACTAAGGTATTAAATATTCAAAATTAAACATTAATTTAACTAAGTAAATACTTACTAAAAAAATTATAAGTCATGATCTCGTGAAATAATTATATTATATAGATAATTCTTTATTTTATAGTATCTTATACTGAAAATTTAAATAATAATTTAACTAAGTATATAATTATTAAAATAATAAATATTGATTGGTATGATGGTTAAATTAATAAATATAATATATCGTAGAACATAGAAGGTGCTTAGACAATGTGATCTAAATATTATTTCAAACATGTCTTGGAATAGTTGGTGTGCGAGTAGGATAATTGATTATCAAATATTTCGTGACATGCTTTTGAGATTTAACAATTACTTAACAAATAAAGAAGTTTTTTTATATTTTCTTATTTATTAATTGTTTGAACAAAAGAAATTGTAACCTAGTACTGTAAAAAAATTGTGTAATTTGCATGTTTCAACTAACTATTTTTAATTAAGATTTAGTATTTACATCATTACATGTAATCTTACCGTAGAGTTCTTATGTGATATATACATATTTTTATTGTGGATATATACAACTTATCTTATTATTTAACTCTTTTATTTCTGAAAAGGTGAATTACGTATTGTAGAGTTCCAGTGTAACTATACATCTTATTTTTAGTATAATTTATTTTTATTAGTAATTATTTATTAGTGGACTCTTTTGCTATTCAAAATTAAAATACATAAGAGCATATTAGGTAGATCAAAATTTCAAAGAAACACTCATACTTTTATAATAGATAGATAGATAGATAGATTACAAGTAATATATCAGAATGTACAAGACATCTGTTACATCGACAGTCGATCAAACCTTTCGCTCTTGTCTTTGACTAAAGACAAGAGTCAGCCTACACGGCTACACAGACTTCACTCTGCACAGATAACCAACTAAACTAAACAGAGTAAGAGAACCACCAATTATTGATAAGCCCTATAACTGTAAGAATGCACAACTATATTCATCCAAAACAGAGTATGATCAGTAAAGTGTGTGAAGCTCTTCATTCGAAGGCTTCAATCTGAACTTCCCATACAATGTACATAGAATAAAAGTCGTATATTGTACAAATCAGAGCAAGAACGAATGCAAAAAAAAATATATATATATTTATAGATAAAACATGACTTACAACACTTCCACATAATTAAAACAGTTCACTCATATCAATTTGTGACATCTCTATTTCATGCCCGAATGGAATAACTAGAGGTCAAGCCAATTTCTATAAGGACATTGCCAATATCGTTTATTTTCAAACCTAAATAAATTTAACAACTTAAGGTCCAATCATACAGACGTGCAGATTGTAAACTACTTCACAGATCAATGTCGATTTTGCTCTGCCTTTGATATTCATGATGGCTAGAGGATGCTTTTTAAAGCGTTCTTTTATTGTTTTATCAACTCCAGTAACATTATTGCTGTTTCCTTAAAGATCATAACCATTGAAAACGCAGGTATCAGATTATTCAACTCAATATAACGGCAAAAATGAAGACTTTCAGCAATCATAATAGAAGAAGTATAAAATATGAAGAGTGTCTGTATTACCTACAGCAATCACGGGTTAATGTTTCTTTATTCTGGGTTATTGGTAATTGCATCAGTTACTTGACTTTCTATAGCCTTAAGCCAGAAGAATGTGAACTTTGATAAACATTTTGCATTCGCAGCACGAAAACCATAACATAATAATAGCTGATAGGCAAGAAAGAAGTAACATGTATTTGTAAATCTAGAGCAGTTTAAGTGCTCAGTTTTATTACCTCATTAACAGAGGGTGAGACATGTAATCATTTACAGAATCTTTATAAAATGTTTTGTCATCCTTGTCGTGAAATCGCTTATCTCCTGCTCAACCTGCAGGGTGAGTTTATAATCTTCTGTCAACTGCATATCATCTGTATCTCCTGCAACAAGATACCAACATATTCAATTGATAAAATAGTTGAGTTGGCTGAAATGAGTACATCTGGAAAAGGTTTACCAGTTTGATCTTCAACTCATCAACTTTCTTGCGGAGCTTTAAAACATGTAGTTTCAGGGACTGCATCAGATATATAAGATGCGTATAACATATGGCTCTCAAGGTCCATAAAAAGGAAACAAAACCTATAGTATCTTATATTCCACTTCTAATACCTCACGACGTTGTGCCTCTATTGAACATTTCATAGCCTCTCTTTTGCTTAGAAGCATCAAAGAAGCACGCCTTTTATAGTTTTTTCCACGATATACAATGATAGCATAAACACACGCAGTGTGTGGGCATAAATTCCATTTGAGCTAATCTGTGTGTGTCAATATTATTCGAAATGCGTTTTGTCCCCCAAGTTTATTCCCAATTACACATTGGACCAGATGTTTTTCAATAGTTTGGTTATACTCTATGATTAATTATACTTCTCCATATTCTCCAGTAAGCTTGTTAACCTGGACTAAGAGGGAGTTTGGCTAAGCTTATTTAAAACATCTTATAAGTTGTAACAACTTATAAGATGTTTTAAGAGCTTATAAGATGTTTGGTCTTATTTAAAAAATAAGCTCTCAAGTGTTTGGATAAAATAAGTTTATTGGGATTATAAGATGTTTTCGAATATTATAAGAAAGAATTTGTGCAATTATAAAAATAAAAAATAAAAATCAGAGAAGGATATTGTTAGAAAGGAGGAAATTAGATAAGGTTGTTATGTTTTTAACAATATAAACAACATCAAAAATTTAAGATTTTGAAATAAGTTGGGTTTGGCTAACTTATTTCTTATTTGCTTATAAGACCCAAACATCTTATTTTTGGGTCTTATAAGATCTTATTTAAAAAAATTATCCAAACACTTGCATAGAGCTTATAAGCTCTCAAACATCTTATAAGATGTTTAAAAGAGCTTATAAGCTTAGCCAAACACCCTCTAAATCAAAACAATTGCTCATTTCAAATTACAATAGAATTAGGATTCACAAGTTCAGCAACAATTCACAATCATACATTCATCCGATGAATGAAACTATGTAACAACTTATGTAGATGATATAAATCAGTAAAGTTATTACATTGACTGCGTGAAGTAAAACTATTACACAGTTCCATACATACAAATTGATGAATGAGTGAAACAGAGTTCAGAGATAATTCTTATTCACAATTCAGTTATCCATCAGTTTACTCCAATTTACTAACTGGAGCCACTGACTGAATGAAGTTGGTTTTTTTTTTTTACATGATATCGACAAATACACATGAACCGAGAAGAGTTCGACTCTTCAGTTGATTCAGCCATATTGGACTAAGATCAGGCAGTTGTATCAGCAGTGAACGTAAATTTATTCCTGTAGACGCCAAAGTTCTTGTTTTAGTAAATAAATGAATCAGATGGTAAGTAAGGAAGAATTTTCAGAATAAAAGTCTTATTTCATTTCCATTTATTATTACATATATTACAAAAACTATAAGATTCGTATTGTGATAACTAGTCAACAAGGCTGCTCTTGCTCAAAAACTCACATTTTGGCATGTAAGTATTGTTCCACGGTGAGAGGTTTAGGACCGCCAAACCAATTGATCATAAAGATATTCTCAATGTCTAATTTGAAGACCTGGAAATTGTGGCCCTTAGGCCAGGCTGCAAACATTTCAAAGCATAACTACATTAAACGGAATTTTCTATAACCAAATGTACAAAATAAGTCCTGTTATGTTTACTTACTTTTCATCTCAGGATGCTTTGTGAATAATGCAGTTTGAGCAAATTCATCATCCTTGGAATTTGGCTCGACTAATTTCAACTGAAATTAACCACAAAATGCAGGTTATCTCATTTATCTATATTGGATTTTTTTAATATGATTAATATCAAAAATATGGATTGACTGCAAACATAATCAAGGGACAACCTTTCCTACGAGTGTAATCTTTGCACAAGAGGGATTCTCGGGGTCTTTCTTGCCACAAGTGCCAATGTTATATTCGCTTATTGTGAAGGAAGATCTCTGGTCTTTCAAAGCATTCCTTGCTGTTGGATCAAGAGTTGTCAAGTAAAAGTAAGGGACACCTTTGCCTTTGTCGGGTAAGCCATCACTAAACGAAACCACATTTCTGCAAAGGATTCACATTTTTCACACACAAGCAAAAAGATAATAGAACATTAGAAATCCAGAAATCGAACCAAGGTCAGAAGATAAATTGCCAAGCAACAACAAGGCTCATGTATATATATACGACTAGAAAACATCGACACAAGTAAGAATAAGGCGAAATCTTGAAAATCCTTCAAGGTCAAAATTAATAGGCAATTTATGAGGCAATCATCCATGTATACATAATAAATTAGCATAGTATCACACCCAACCATTAAGCTCATTGTAACAAGAATCACGTTTTCGTTTTGATGTGCTTTCATAATCCCCTCAAGAACTTAAATTTAGTGTCAGCAATAAAATGACAACTAGTACATGATTGTATTAAGGCATCTTCAATGATCAACAATAAGATATTAATATCAAAATAATTTCGATGAAATTGAATTGAAACATACCCAAAGGGCGCACCTCCCCAATCACTGGATATAGTGCTGCAAATCAAAAAAGATTAGATTGGTACTAAACTTTTGAACAAATACCTGATCAAAGTTGCAGACTTCAGATAAAATAATTTAAAAGTTATAAAACTAAAACGCAAATCAATAAAAAATCAAAGAATAAAACACAAGAGATTACTTGAGGACACCCCAAGAACTCTGGGAAACCAACCAACGAGCAAAGGCTGCGGCATCATCAGGGCGGGGCCTGGCGAGTGACGTCAGCAATGGCCGCCCATGTACGGACTCCTGAAAGAAACCCAAAATGAAAATAGATGCAAAAACAGAAAAGTAAACGAACCCTTTTACTTTCATCTTTGTTTTTCTTGTGTTATATCTGTAAAAGACTTGAAATTGGAAGAAAGATAGATGACAAGGGGGCCTAGTCACCTATATATATAATTTAAGATTTCTTTTTTCTTTTTTTGTCTTTTCTTCAAATGTAATAATCATTTTTTAAAAATTGGAAACTAATATTAAAGTAGTTGAAGAGCAGGAATTGTCTCCAATAATGTTGCCGTGCATTTTTTTTTCAAATTTGTTTCTCCATTAATTCAGTGTTCCCTGCTGTAAAGTTGACATTTTTAACTACACATGTATGAAAAAATTATTTAATACATAACTTAGAAAATCAATTAAAGATAAAAAAAAATTAAGCTTATTTAAAATAATATTGGAGTTACATGACTCTTGGCATTAACGGGGGCCCATCAAGCATGGGTTTGCATATATTAGTTATAACTTTTCCGTTTTATCTTATCTTTAGTCACATGGACTATCCATTCCACCATAATAGATATGGTGGAAATTAATAAAGTTGTCTTGTTTTTGTTATGTTCTTTTCTCTTATTTTCAGCCTAAACTATTTTCTTTTAGCATAGATTGCATACTCTAGTTATTTGATGCCTTTAACTCTTAATATTTCGTAATTTATTTTAACTAAAAAAGTACGCCCATTATATTTATAAAGTTGGTACATGATATAAGAGCCAGTTTGGTTGATAACAAATATATTTTTACACAAAAGAATGGTATATAATTACATCTCTAGTAAAAGGACATGAATGTATGATTACATATTTTCAAGAAATTAAAATGTTATTGTTTAGAGGCATAAAATTGAAGGATTTTAAGTTCAAACGTTTAAATAGACGAGAAGCCCAAATAATAACAGCAACGTACAAAGGTCTAGCCCGAATTGAATTGAATTAAAGCCCAATTAAGATCCAATTACCCCTGAAATACTATGTCTATTGAATGAGGCCCAATTATGATAGCGACGTCAAAAGGCCCATCCTAATTGACTTTACAGAGCCCAATTTGGATGCATTAATCCATCAACATATAGACAATTAGACGTACACACTCCAACAGACAAAATTAGAAACAAAACGTCATAATGTCAAAATTATTACTAAATATAAATTATTAGTGATAAAAAAAATTATTTTGTCAGAAGAATAAGTTTTATATACTAAATAATTACAAATTTTATATAATAATTGTCACTTTTGATAATATATTGATAAGGAAATTATTATCACTAAGACTACCTCCAATAGGTAGTTTTAGCTCCCAAAAACTACCAAAAAGTGGTCCAATAGCTAGTTTTTCACAAATCTTTTGGCAAACAATTTTTTTTAAAAACTTCCTACTTTTCTTTCTCAAATCATCCTCCATGTGACAAATGTCACAATTGTATTGGACATTAAAAAAAAATATTTTTTATTTTAAAATGACAATTTTAGGTTGAAAATAATTTTTTTTTTACCAAAGTTCCTAACTTTTCAATATCTATAAATAGACACCAATATTGATACATTGCACCATAAAAAAATCTCTTATCTTTTCTTCCATATTGTAATATTTTTTCTATCTCATTTTTTGAACACTTTTTCGTAACTTTTAGCCTAATTAATGGATCCTAACCAAAATTTTAATTTCCCACCTAATTTTATGTTTCATAATCAACCTCAAAATCCTAATAATAATATGCAACGTCCACAAAATTATAATAAATTATTATAAAAATATTTTAATTATGTAAGAACAATTTAATTATAAACATTTGTAAAATTGAAAGGAGAGAGAATGAATATATAAAGTGGGGTATATGTTATTGATGTGGATGAAAGAGAAAATTGAATTATTTTTTGAAAAACTAGCTATTGGAGAGTGTGTAGTTTTTGAAGATATTTGATGATGTGGAGTATGAATAATGTGATGTGGAAGGGTATTGGTAGTTTTTGAAAAACTTGCTATTGGGGATAGTCTAATGATAATTGGTAAATACATCTTTAGTGACAATAACTATACTTGTCATTCTATTTTTGTTTAACAGGTTGACATTATACACATGTCAAATTAACAGTGACAACAATAAAAAGTTCTTATCACCAAAAATAGTTAATATGGCAAAGCAAAATTATTATTACTCATTATATCTATTAATGGCAAATTTAACTTTATCACTTTATTTTATCCCTAACATTCCTTTTTTTGTTATTGTGATAATAGTATTTATTTTACTTTGTTGTTTTAAGCTTCAATTTCTTCTCCAAATTAAGTCAAACATATTACTTGCAGAGTGAGATGTAACGGCAAATGCTACTTAATACGCGTGATCTCGGACAGATACTACACTTTGACAATTGATGAAATAAACAAAATATATTACAATAATGTTATTATTCATTGCTAGAATCATTCAAAATATTACAGTAATCTGAATTTAATAAATAGGAGAGCGTTACAATTATCTCATGAGAAACGTATCAAATAACATGCTTTTTCAGTATCCAAAATCTCTTATATAAAGGGAACTGAACAAAATACATAATAGACCAAAACCATGGATGTGTGGGTATTTGCAGCAATTATTTTACTCTATTCTCCATTAAAAACTGAAGGAAACTCAAATGGTCTGTCCTTTGACTACTATAAGAAAACTTGTCCACAAGTTGAGACAATTGTTAGAGATGAAATGAATTCGTTTTACTCATCTGATCCCTCTACTCCGGCAGCTATATTAAGACTCGTGTTTCATGATTGTCAAGTTGGGGTCTGTATATTAATTATATCTTTTACGTCCCGTAATTTTTTTTTAAATCATTTAACACTGATCATTTTGAAATATTCGGTGTAGGGTTGTGATGGCTCCGTTCTTCTCGATATAAAGGATGAAAAACACGAGCAAGAATTCGATTCACCGAAAAATTTTGGAATCCGGAAGAGGGAGTTGATAGACGAGATCAAAGCGAAGATTGAGACAGTGTGTCCAGGACAAGTTTCATGTGCAGACATTCTGGTAATAGCAAGTCGAGATGGTGTGGCAATAGCAGGAGGGCCAAACATTCCTGTCCCTTTAGGAAGAAAAGACACAACAGTCCTTCACACCAAGCAGGAAGCTGATG
The DNA here is from genome assembly GCA_963669365.1 of Verbascum thapsus. Classification (NCBI taxonomy): domain Eukaryota; kingdom Viridiplantae; phylum Streptophyta; class Magnoliopsida; order Lamiales; family Scrophulariaceae; genus Verbascum; species Verbascum thapsus. Next base: position 20,681,035 of record OY770107.1, read on the forward strand.
TTGGACTTCCAAGAAACAATGTCAATCTTACCAAAGCCTTGCAAGTCTTCTCCCAAGAAGTGGGAATTACTCTTGAAGAAGTCGTCGCAATTCTAGGTACCGAGTATAATTATATAACTGTTTCACGTGCAATCTAATTAGATACAGTATTTGGTGATTTGTATATAATATATATATATATATATATATATATATATATATATGTGCAGGTGCTCATACACTTGGGGTGACTCACTGTGATGGTTTGAAGGAGCGTTTATACGGTAACGACACTGTGAACCCACCAAGAAACGAGGCTGAATTCGTCAAGTACTTGAAAAAAACGTGTCCAAAAGATGGTCGAAACCAGTTTACGACAACTTTGGACCTCGACCCCACACCTCGAACTTTCGATAACCAGTACTATGCGAATATACTGAATGGTCGTGGGCTCATTTCACTTGATGCAGAATTTGCAAGAGATCCCAGAACCGTGAACATTGTCAAAACATTTGCAAGAGACCAGGAGGCCTTTTTCCGAGTGTTTTCCTCAGTTTTTGCTAAAATTACTACATTGGGTGTTCTTACAGGAGATAAAGGAGTTGTAAGGAAGAAATGTAGTGTGTTTAATTGAATTACATGGAAATAAGATTTGTTGTAATAAGTGGTTCCACATTTTATTTTTTTTATAATTTATTACTATTGTACTCCAGTCATGGTGAAGAATAAACGAGTGTAATTACATTTTTATTACTGCTATACCAAGTCATTACACTTCAATTGATGTAGATATGTCATGTCTTACCCGAGCCGAAACTTATTTTTTGTCCAGGCAGACCCATTCTGTTGAAGATATACATCATTTGGGCCATTCTATAGATCCAAGCTGCAGCCTGGTTGAAGACAAAGAAGTTTAATTGGGCTGAGTTAATTACATTAGGCCCAATCTGGCCCGTTACTAAAATGACAAGCCCATGAGTCACATTTCTCGGCGTCTCGTATGGTATATGATGATAATGCTAGGACTATAGTGCAATATATGTATAATCTGTTGTATATAATGCTGTGTGATGTAATTACGGATTCATTATCTCATTTGCTTCTTTGTAACTCTAAAAGAGCTTTTCTTCTCTAGCACTCTAATACATTCCAAGTAGAAATTTCTTCTGCTCGTTTCTGTTTGCATCGTTTATATGAGTTCTTGGATATTTTAACACATTCAACAAACCCACCGGGTAAATTCCCAGGTCGGGTTGTAAAAATCACAGGTATGGACCGGAACTGGTAATGCCAGTCCGTTGAGAGGCCTACTTGACATATATAGGAGTGATATGAAGTAAGAAAAAACACATTTAAAATCCCAAACCAACTATCATAAGTAAATATTTATCATGATTTACTTCTAAACAATTTACAAAAAGTTATAAAAGCTAGTAAGCTTAGTGCACTAGACAATGCTAAGAACCAATAATATTTATCCAATCTAGCTTTGGTCATATCATCAGAGAACCAGTTATTTGAGCTGGTCAGATATTCAATCACAGAAATAAGCAGTGCGCTCAAGAAGCTCCCTACTCCAAAAACACTTGTATATAGCGCAATTCCCACTGTTCTCATTCTTACAGGTACCTCAGAATAGAAAAATTCTTGCATCCCCACAACAGTAAATATGTCCGAAATCCCCAATAATATGTATTGAGGAAGCAACCAGAAGATACTGAATGGCACTTCTTCAGACACTAAGTCTCGGTTTTGGCTTAACTCGAGCCGTTTACTTTCTGTAAGAGCTGCAATGACCATTGCTATGACTGATAGAAACATGCCAATTCCCATCCTCTGCATTAGAGTGATGCCCTTATCGTTGCGTGTGAGAATACGTGCCACGGGGATGAATAACTTGTCGTACCAAGGCATTAGAATGATTATTGAAATAGTAATGGCGCTTTGTAGGGCGGCTGGTGGGATCTTGAATTTGCTTCCTATGATGTTTCTCTTCATTGTCATGCCTTGTTTAGTGAAAAACGTCGCGGGTTGTTGGAAAATGACTGCGAACATTAGAAGCATCAACCAAATTGGCAGCATTCTCAAGACTATTCTTGCAGCTTCAAAAGGATGCACGCGTACTTCACCGCCCGTGATTGTGTGCTCGGGTTCTGGATTGCACGATTCTTTGTCTTGAGGTCTACAAACAAAGATCTAATCATCACCATTCAAATGTTGGGTAAATTGGATTCATCGTCCCAATTCATCTCATCATCATCATCAAAGATTAAAACGCGATCATCACTATTCAAATGTTGGGTAAACTTATGGCACGAAAAACGTGATTTACCCCAATTCATCTCATCATCAAAATTAAAACAAAAGAACCATTTGAAATTTTGCATAAGAAAATACTTACTCTAACTCAACCGCAGCATACTCATGGCTTGACAAACGATTCCCGCCATTAAACATCTTGATCACGCTTGTTTTGATCGCTTGGAAAATGTCATCAAACAGCTTGCCATCGCTGGTCTTACTTTGCTTGTGTACATAAAATCGATTGCCACACAAAAACATCAGAATCGATACTATCATTGCAAAGGTGGGAATGGCAAATCCTAGTCCCCAACCCAACGTGTCTTGGATATATGACATGAATGAGACACCAAAGAGGCTGCCACAACACACACCAAAATACCACCATTGGAAGAACAAGCTCTTCTTGTCTGAGTTCTTTTCATCATTGTTAGTTTGAGGAAGTTGATCTTTGTCTTCGAGCTGGTCTGCACCGAAGGCTTGTAAGGAAGGGTTGTAACCTCCTTGACCAAGTGAAATCATATAAAGAGACCATAATAGGAATGGAAATGAATTTGTTTTGGTTGTTGAAGTCCAAGGCCATTGCACTGCCGTTGATGTCAAGGCTAAAAGTCCCTAATAGACATTGTTGCACAATCGTTAACCTATGTTTTACATATATATATATATATATATATATATTAAGGGTGGTGGCAAATGGGATGGATTTTCAGTTCTAAATTCTCGTTTCAATCTTCTATTTTAATGTATTGATGTTTGATACGTATCAAAATATTTACACATGTTAACATGTGAATTACACATATTAAGCATTTACATGGAATAGGAATATGGTTTAAAATAGAAAATCTAATCTCACAACAAATGGATGGTTTGGGTTGATTTTTAAATGGACTAGGTTTACTATATCTTACCTGAAACCATGCACAACTCCAAAGGAATCAAACTCAACACAGCGCCTTAACGTTCTTTTTTCAACTTATATTTATAATAATATTAGGTTCAAGTTAGGGCAACATGGAACCAAAACAAAAATTTTAGGATCCAATACAACTCAAAATTAATTGGATTGAGTTGAAACCATAATTTCAAAATCATATTGCCACCACTAACATATATCATATTCTCAATTGAAACAATATAACATGTAAAAAGTGGAGGGCGGATGAAATATAATATTCATTGCTTTTTTTTTTTTTTTTATGTTTTTTACTTTAGTTGAAAAAAATATGGGCATATTGTTTGTTGGGAATGACCCGGTTGATGAGGAACCAAATCTTGAGTACCTTAATATGGGCATTATTTTTCAAGAACCACTGTTAATGAGACAAAGAAAAGTTGATTGTGACTTGGACACGACCATCATAACATAATGATTTGTTGGTAGATTTCCACTTAATAAATGTAGTCAAGTCTAGAATCAGTCACTGTGAGACACCAAATAGACAAAAACAACTCACCGCAGCATAGAGCAGAGAAGACGCTATAATTGTGGAATAGCGGTGCCAGTAAGTGTCGGCCAGTGTGGCTACTATCAACGGCAGCATGGACGTAAAACCAACCCAACTATTTACAAATTTTGCTGCCGATGAGTTACTCATATCCATATCATCTGTCAGATATGTCACTAAATTTGAAGCCACCCCTTTAAATGCAAATCTCTCCATTCCAGCTATCACTGAAAAACAAATATTATATTGTAACATCTAATTAGAATTATTAACAAGAAAAAATGAAGTGGAATATGCATATATGTGCTTACCTATGAGGAGAACACATGATTTGTTGAGTCCCATTGATATACTTCCTCCTGCCATCACATAAAATTACACCAAAAATGAATTGAAAGAGAAGATATATGAAAATAGAAATGATTTGTGTTGGTATAAGTATAACCCTTGAAGTTTTAGCCAACCTATTAGACAAAATAAAAGGAGAACACCACTTATATTTGTTTATTCTGTTTTAGAACGACAACGACACTTGTTGCTTTGTGGGGATTTAATGGGACACTAGACACTCACTAAAGAAAGAGATATCTATTCATATATTTCTTTTTTTCTTATGTTACGTATTAGTCTATTTATTTTATACATGTAAGATATAAAAATTGGATTTTTCTTCTCATTATTTTAATATGTATACACTATCTATGACATTTATTTAATACATACATGGATAGAAAGTGGTGTAGTGGAAAGACAAGGTAACAGAATCGATATATTTCCCAGCAATGCCTTGTTTGGCTGCCTGAAATTGCCAGGTTCTAGGAATTTAGGACAACAACTTGTAACTGCACGAGTGGAATGTACATTATAAAGATTCCATATATACCTCGCAATTATTGAAAACCGTTTTGATTTATTTATATGGAGCCTTTCTATATCTATGAATTTAATGTGACGAGGAAATCATGTTTAAAGCTCTTTTTCTATATCCACCCAAATATTTGTATGTGACGGAATATTTTAAATTTAAATATTGATTTTCAGTGAGCTTATATATTATATTATTTATTTATGAATCCAGCTCGTTGTATACATATTTTCTGCAACTACATCCAGTACGTTCTACATTGTCGCATTTGGTCTAGCTTACGGATACTCATGCTTATCTTGTTTATGCATACATATACATGGCTCACCACTAACCAATGTTCACAAGTAACTAAAGCTACGCAATAATTTCTTGATTTTATCAACTAAATTTGGATCCAAAACAAATAATTTTTTTTTTGGAAAGATAAAAGATTATTAATGTATGTTTTGATAGATATAGTTCGGCCCAATTAACTTTGTATAATTATGGCTCATATTCACTATAAATATTTGTATTATTTGTATTCTTGTAATTATACATATTTTACATAGAGCACAAGAGTTCTATTATAGTATATATGAATAAGATGATAGTCTATATCTAACAGACTCGATGTGACATACATCACACATTTTACACACAAACGTATTGCGTATGATACACTAAATTGATGAGAAAAAATAGATTGGCAAAAATAAATATGGCATGGCATGACATGGCATAAAAATGTTGTCATGATGATAACAATAACCAAAAGAGAAGAGAGATTACTACTTCCAACTTAGCATTCTTCTATCATGCCCTTCGCATTTGCTTTCCCACGTCAGGTTTTTTGTTGTGTAAAGACTCTTTTGGCTTCATTTTTTTGTGGTGCTTCCCTGACAAAGATATCACTTCTCTTTTTGACGACTCCATTATTGTATTCATAAATCAATAAATGAATTTGATTTCTGATTGCTTGTCTTGTACTCTTTAAGTGACAAAGATTGGAGAGTATGCACTAAACTTATATTATTCGCTTACGATTAAAAAAATATAGTTTATTATAACGAATATGATAGTGTGTATGTAGAATAATCTAAACTTTTTGTTTTTTAGTACAGTAAGTGGAATTTTTTCGAAATTTTCCTTTACAAACTATATAGAACGGAAAAATCTATCTTGATCCGGTACCGTGGTCCTAGGCTCCTAGCCAAGATAGGCCACATATTATATATTCATTGAAGTAAAAAAGTCTACATAGCAAAGCTTATTTTGATTGTTGGCCCAATTCGTATCTAGCTATATGAAGCCTATAAAATGATTTTTGGGTCAATAAATTTGTACATATTAATTGGGTCCAAAGCGTAGAACAATTCTTCTGAGTTGATAATTTAGCCAAGTTTTGAAGTCCATCTCAAGTGGGCCAAACTAATGCATTGTTAAAAAAAAAAACACATAATCTATAGTCAACTCAATATATACATTTTCTTCTCAATTAACTAAAACTGAATTTGGTCCACTGAAATTAGAGCTACTGAAGGTAGGTTTATCTATATGTACATCACCACCATGCGGACCACCATATTGATGAATGATATAGAGAAATATAGGTCTTACTATTTAAGCTTGTAGATATGAATAAAATAAATCGAAAGACTCAAGATCGTAGTTCTTCTTATTTACACAAAGGTCCCTCACGATCATGTAGACCACGGGTCAAATAACGTTTTGGACCCAGGGGATCTACTCCACGGATTTCAGACACGTGTGTGGTATTCCTTACACGTCCTTGTACCATCTGTACAATGTGTCAGCTTTATAAACACACTTTTTCGGTTGATGTCTAGGATTTAGTTTAGTTAAACCAGTATTTGAAATAATTGATATTGTTGCATAAATTCCATAAAGCTATATACTATGTTTTTCACATAGTCGAATTTGGTCCACTTTAAAACGTTATGGTCACTGCTAGAAGGGAATTTAAGATGCCTTGCAGATTCGACTGGGATCTTCTTTAGGAATATGAAATTTATGTGGGATTGAGGTTAAATATTAGGTGGGTCTAACCTTATAACAAGTTTCTAAACTATCGACTCCCTGTTAAAATTCAATAATAGAAGTTCCTCAAATGCTGAATGTGTGTGTGATGTAAAACAACACGTCCCTTCATTTTATGGCTAAAATTTTGAATCTGTTCAGGGTGATGGAGACTTATACAGTCTTGGGTATGCCACTTTGATTCTTGAACTTTAAACATGCAGGTCAATTTTATGTATATGCTGAAAATAACATTCGATGTAGGGGAAGCAGTGACGAGGTGGTCCTGATAAACAGCATATTTCTTCCAAATAAGATGCTCAACTTAAGTGTACAGGAATAAATCATCCTCTCAAGTTGAAGCTGTAATCTCAACGGAATTGGATTTTCATAGTTAACATCAACTTTGTAAACTGCATTTTTCCAGACACTAAATCCTAATTGATTATAATTTTCATACCTATGGTTTAATAGTCAAAAACTAGCAAAGGCTTCGGCTTGCTACTAGGCATATGTTAGTCGGTATCTGCCGTTAAAAATGAAATATTTTGGAGAGAAAGGGTCAATTTGCAGCACTTGTTATAGCAAATTAGATCCACAAAGCACCCTATAACATTCTACAAGAGCTAATGAACTTTTCGGCTTAAGTAAAATATATCTGAACAGAGTAATGCCATGCCATACCATACCATACCATACCATAATTCTGTAACAACTACAAAAATTCCCAAAAGTACAGCTCACGCTTTTCCTCGAACGAGACTCTAGGGAGCAGTTATCTGAAACACTCTGATGTACAGCATTTCTTTCAGAAGTCCAGTAGCTCGTGCTTCAAAAGTTCTCCCTCAAACTGGAGAGAAGTAACAAGCTGTCATCGGCCTATAATCATACACTCAACATCAGTAGGAAAAACAGTTAACAATCAGTTAAGTATTATTTGAAGGCCGTAATTGCAATTTATAAGCCTGTATTTCCATGGGAGAGATAAGAATGTGCCCTTCCTGAGCACCAGATCCAAATTGCTGATTATACCCAAGCATATCAGTATCCTCATGTAGAAGATTTAAAGAGGTAGCTTTTGCATTCGAAACTTCAACCCCTTTGAACATATCAAATAGATTGATTGGCTCATCAGCAATTGTCGAACACTGCGACCTGCCTTTTCGACAATATGAAGAATCCCAGTGTCGCCTCTGTAAAACGAGAGCAAATTTGGACTCTTCAAGCTGCTGTGAGTATTTCAGAGGTCGAGGAACCTTAAAACTCACAATATGCAAATCACACGGCAATGAAGCTGTCAGAGGAGAGAACGATCTAGGTGGTGGCTGTACTGATACTGATTCGGAGTTTTTAGCAATGTATACATGTATTGGATAATTCAAATGAGCACCAATCAAATGAGAGAGAAGAGAGGGGCTTAAGGAACGAGGATTTGAAATGGGGTCAACAGATGATGAAATGTTAGATTCCATCATAAGGTGAAAAACAACGTTCATCGGATGGTTGTCCATCACTCCTTGGCCCAGTCCACGTCCATCATCTCTGACTAATCGACGGTCAAGCATGATTTCCAACCACCCAGTTTTCAAGCTTGCCACACCCAATGACTGCCTAGTATGAACAGAGAACCTTTCACCATTCGAGCCTTGCATGAATGCAAGAGAGGGCATTGGATAGTAGTTCCCCTGCACGGGTATTTTATCATAAGTTTCTCTACGGCTCATTTGAAACCCATTAAGATCAGAGTAAAAGATTCTATTGTTATCAACATCTGTTTTATATCTTGCTATGAGTTCTTTATCATTAAACTCCTGCCCAAGAAGCTCAACATGATACTCTTTTTCAATGACAAATTCCTGTATGGTACTTTCACCGTTATATATACGGGTGCTATGTGATATTGGCGCTTTCTCCCATGCTGTATTTGGGTAAGAGTAAACTTCCCGGACCAAATTTCCCTCAAAAACCACCATATTTCCGCCAGCTTGAGCGATTGCCTCAGCATCACCATTCGGTATGAATAAGTAGGCCCCACTCTCAGTGCTAGAGTACATACCTAATTCTTCAGCAACAACATTGACGTGACCATCCCTGTGACGTATGTTCTGTAACAGGCCATTACTTACGTTAAATGCTAATGTCTGATGTTGATTGCTAATTTCAATTGTGTCACTTTCTATACTCGTGCAAGTATAATGTGTGGGGCAGGATAGTTTCTTGTTTGGAGTAAACATTCTCACACTGGCTGGTTTAGCCTTCTCACATCCAACAAATCCATTAGCAACATAATAAGTCTGCAGTCCCATAGCAGGAATAGTAGATTTCCAGTAAACACGATGTCTTCCAGTAAATAACCCTTTCCTATCATGACCTAATTCAGGAGATATTTGGCTCTTGACACATGTCCAGTTCGAGTCCAGTACTGTAACATCTGGTCTTTCAACGACCACCATCACCACCTCATTTCGTGTTTGCTCCAGTGGGTTAAAAAGGACCACAGTCTGCACAGTTCCTTCACGAGCACTAATCCCTTTATGCATAGGTTGAGCATCATACCTAGATCTAGTTTGTGCTGGTTCAAAATGAGCTGGAAGGTGTTCATTTTTTTCATGGTGAATTCCAAGAAAAACTTCAATAGCCTTTGAAATAAAAATTTGCAAGTCCTGTAAAGCCATATGCATGCGTAACCCATAGTCTTCAACCACATGATCCTTAGCTGTACCAGTCACGCCATCATGATGCTGAAATAGAGCTAAATTCCGCCTCGCAGCTGTCAACTTGTATGAAAAACTAGTTGGTAATTTCTCACATTGTGGTTTCTGGCAGTGTCCCAACAAAAAAGCCATCATCATTTCTGCACTACGAAGTGTTTGCTCTAATACACGGTCAACAGCCTTGAAGAAAGGCCTAGAGACATAATAGCCACTCCAATAATCCTGATTTCTGTCGGCATAAGTAAAGAAGTCGCCTGATAAAGAAGGGAAGCCTCCAATCTCGCCAGAACCAATTTCGCCAGTGGTTGAATAATTTATTCTCCCCGCCTCTTCACGCAATGTTCGAAAATAATCATCCAAAGTACCAAACTTAGCTTCAGTTTTTAAAGTAGGATCGGAATTTATGTAATCAAATAACAATTGATAATTCCTGAACTGAGCTTCCGCTTCATCAATACTGATGTACCGGAAATCATCACCAAGGGGAATAAGAAGTGTATTTGTTCGATAGAGTGTTGATTTCTTCTTATATTGATCCAGTAACTTAAGTGCCCTCTCCTTCACATTTTCCTGGTCAGTTTCTACAGGATGTTCTCCCCAGGGACAACGCTCATAAACGAATCCACGCATTCGAGCAAAATCAAACTGGCAACAGACAGCAGGCTCTGGCCCACATGTATGTGGAATATCATAAGAATAGAACGGCATCATGTGGACAAAGATATCAGTAGTTTCCTCTGTATCCCAGCTCTGCCTCCATACATACTCCAAGTTTTTATGCCATGCCAACTCCTTCTTCAACTCATAATGTGTTCTCTGTATAAGCATGTTCTCGAAACCCATGCGACGAAGAAGGTAAGCCATGGTGGGAGAATAGCCAAATGGATCAATTGCCCAAGAATTTTTGGGAATAACTCCAACCGTTTCATTTAACCACATGTTTCCTTCTGTCATCTGAGGCACACAATATTAAAGATATGACTACACAAGCGCATTGGGCAAAGAGTTCATTCATAAATGAAATGACTAGCCTCAGCATAAATCTAAAACTATTGATCTGAAGCATAAAACTAATAGGTTTCATACTACTATAACTAACAAACAGACAAGCATATACAGATATGGCTCATCAGTGTTAGTGTGTGATGATGGTATATACATAACATTTTGTCTCTCTTCAACATCATTATAGTGAAATGCAAGAACTCGTATCAGATGTAGCCATGGGGATTAGTTACCCAACAAAGTTCACTGCCAAAACCTTATACAGAATGCTAGAAGGATCAATAAATATGAAAAAGGGACAAAGAAAATTCAGAACATACCTGTTCAATGATAGCAAAATAATGTGAATTAGCCTGCAAAAAGAAAGAACAAATAACTGGTTGATTAGTCCACTTGCTACGGCAAATCCAAATATCAAGCCACTTCCAACAATTAAAATGGATCTAGATTCTTAATCTAAAAGAATAAACATCACTTCTATGTAATAATGCAGTAAACTTTGAGATCAAATATTAAGGTGCAAGTGATTTTGGATGGAGTAGTTCAGCTTTAATTATTCTAAACAAGGCATCAACATGCTAGAATGGTAACAGGGGAGATCAATGTTCACTGGACCCCTAAACAGTTATAAATCGAGCTTAAATCAAATGAAGTCTAAATATGTAGATGTAATAGGTATGAGAAGTTGCACAAGTTTGATCCAATAATTTACAGAAGATATTACCTCATCATTCATCACCCACCCACCTCCAACAATTTCCAGCTGTCCATTCTGCACTAAATTTGTGAAGGATTCTCTTTTCGCATCTGAAGCATCCCGCCACCATCGCTCTAAATAAGACATCTCTTCCCATATAAACTTCCGACGATTATCCTGCAATACGACTCCAACCAATCAAGTACAAGTCTCAAAAACCCAAAACCCTCAAATGTCCAATTAACCTTTTGGTTTAAGTGGATGCCAATCGTGATAAATGCTAACGTAACAAGCAATTAGAACATAGACTTAATAGATTAATTTCAATATATAACCTCTAATAACATCACGAATTTATATTCGATCTTTAAATTAGACACCGGTGCAGTTACAAAAGCAGTCTAGATATACCAATATCAGCATATCCTTTAAGCTTAGCATTAGTTAACCACAATAGAATAGAATATAAATTTAACGCAAATATCACCACGATATACCAATCACTTTTAAAACAAAAGCCTAGAACTCAATCCAATTTAACCTTAGAAAGCGTGTCAACAATGGTGTCAAGAATATGCCTAGACTGGCGATCATAATACTCCTCAACGGTGAGCTTCCACCCAGGATCGTTATGCGAGTGGGGCACCACAAACACCTTCAATTTCTCCTCATCCCATTCATTCCCCTTATAACTCACGCGCCACCCCTGTTTCCACGGCCCGCCATCCTCATCCTTGAACTGGATCTTATCGTACAACCCTTTCGTGGTAATATCCACCGCGGCGGCCAAAACGGTTTCGTTAGAGGACTTGTGGACAGCTGGCTTGCGAAGCCGCGGCGGCCGGGGGCGAGATGTGGAGGAGCGGAACTGCTGAAAGGGTTTGGGAACGGCAGCGAAGCGAAATAGGATGAAGAGGAAGAACAGTAAGGTGAACGAGAGGCCGATTGTGAAGAAGTTTGAGATAATGAAGTCGGCGGTGGTGCGCCGCCGAGGCTTGCGAGTTTGTTTGGCGGACGAGGAGGATTTGGTGATCGGAAGGATGGATTGCGCCCAGACGCCGCCGCGGCGGGAAGAGAATTGCATGGTGGTGGGCTGGGGGAGTGAGATCCGGTGACTGATCTCTTCTGGTGTTGTACCTTGAAGTCGACGATAACTACTTTATGATTTTTATCTTAATAAATAATAATGCAACGGGAATTTGTGTGTGAAATTACCTTTTTTGTCTGTCTCTCTTTTTTCTCACTTTCTTGAGTATGAATTGGGGAATGTACATATATAATCTAAATATATGTTTTGACTTTGAAATAAAAATTTCAACTCTTTTTATCAAATACTTAGTGCCATATAACACATAAATAACTTGTTTGGGTCTAGTTCTCAAGTATAATAAGGCTCGAGTAATATTTTAATAGCGAAGATATTTCAAAACCCTTTTAAAAAAGTGGATATAAAAATTGTAATTCCGTAACAAAAGTTAGTGATTATATATTTAGTATATGAAACAAGATATTTAGAGATGTCTCCATAGTGTACGGTAGACTCAACAATTTGCATAAGTCTCGAGCAAGACTGCAAGAGCAACACATATTTATTATATGCGGATGATGATTATTCAGGTATGATGAATCGAATAGGATTTGATCAAACTAGGCGGATCTATGAATCTATTGGTAAGATACTTAAGACCCATATTAGTGACCATATTTCTTTTCTTAAATGATTAAAAGCGATACTTTTAATCAGCCCTTTGTTGTGTCAACACAAATTTTAAAGGCTATATTAGGATTATTTTTCAATTTTTTAATATATTTTTTAAAGTATTTAAAAGGATGTAAAATGTAAGAATGCATTAAATATGATTTCTATCTCTTTTCTTTATTTTATCACGGTTTATTTTATTCTTCTCACCCTCCTCTCATTTTCCTCAGTAACTTTTTCTTTTCATTTCTCCCAATGATTTTAACTATTAAATATATAATGTTGAATCACATAAAAATACATCATTCTTACATAATTTTAAGCAAACACATAGAATACTAAAAAAAATATAGTATAAAACAATAATTTAACTAATATAATAATTTTTATCAATATAGATTAGATCAGTAATTTTTAGAAAAGACCTTATTATATTGGGATGTAATAAACTCGAAGAGATAGGATTTTATTTATTTATTTATTTTACATAGATTAGTATATCACTCTATTCAAGTAACCAAACATGCCCTCAAATAATACACAGGTCATTACTCATTAAATGATTAAAGTTGTATTGAGGTACATTTCTCTTCTTCCGCTCATATCTGCTGCGCCCCGATCGACCAATCGATCTAATTATCTATCTCTCTGGTAAATCCTTGTTTCATTCCGTGATAATGTTCTTTTGTTTTTCGGTGAATGGATTCACACTCGGCTTAATTAATTTATTACTTTCGTTTTGTAAATTTGTGAGATCTGGTAAGAAATATTAGATCCATTTCATTTATTTTTAACGCATGCGTATTTCTTATCTTTCTCGGGATGATTCGTCTGTAACTAGATGTCTTTAAGTCGGATTTACGTTTCGAAATTTTTCGTCGAAGAAAATTGAAGGACCCGTGAATTTGTGAAATTTTCGATTTTTTTGCCAGACTTATATGTATACGAGGAAAGATTGAGTATTATGTTTATGTGCTCAATTCTCAAGAATGTTTAGTAGGATATTGTTATTACCTAAGCCTGAAAACAGGGTTGTGGATTGCTGATTATGTTAAACACACACACAGACATGTATCCAATTTAGCTGAAACTAAAAATTACTTTGACCTTTTTGGACCCTTTTGGTTTAATTTGATCAATTGCTGCCAATCCTGATTGCATTGAGCCCTACATACTGCTGAATGGTTTTATTGTCTGGTATCTATCTTGCTACAGGATGGGTTAATTTTGTTATTGGATAAGTGATGACATGAATTATGTAATAATTTAGGGAGTTCTCTGAGGAATGAATGATAAGTGTCCTGTATTGATTTGCATTTGAATTGAATAATACAGGATTTGAAAAGAAAACCATACAGCCATTTTAGAAGCTCCAAGTAATAAAAAACAAGAAAAGATGCCTGCGCAGAAGATAGAAACAGGTCACAATGATGTTGTTCATGATGTATCCATGGATTACTATGGCAAGCGCGTCGCAACTGCTTCATCTGATGCCACTATAAAAATAATTGGTGTTGGTAACAATTCTACCTCTCAGCATCTGGCTACTTTGAGTGGGCATCAAGGTCCAGTTTGGCAGGTAGCTTGGGCCCACCCCAAGTTTGGCCCAACACTTGCTTCCTGTTCTTACGACGGTAAAGTCATCATCTGGAAGGAAGGCAATCAGAACGAGTGGTCTCAATTTCAAGTATTCACTGACCACAAATCTTCTGTCAATTCCATTGCATGGGCGCCTCATGAGCTGGGATTCTGCTTGGCTTGTGGTTCTTCCGATGGGAATATCTCAGTTTACACAGCTAAATCAGATGGTACCTGGGATGCGACAAAAATAGAGCAAGCCCATCCTGTTGGGGTGACCTCAGTTTCATGGGCCCCATCGATGGCCCCGGGCGCTCTTGTTGGATCTGGATCGTTGGATCCTGTTCATAAGCTGGCTTCTGGTGGCTGTGATAACACGGTCAAGGTGTGGAAGCTATATAATGATAATTGGAAAATGGATTGCTTTCCAGCCCTTCAAATGCATTCTGATTGGGTGAGAGATGTTGCTTGGGCACCAAATTTGGGACTTCCAAAATCGACTATAGCAAGTGCTTCTCAAGATGGTACAGTTGTGATATGGACTGTGGCAAAGGAAGGTGATCAATGGGATGGTAAAGTTTTGAAAGACTTTAAGAGTCCTGTTTGGAGGGTGTCATGGTCTTTGACTGGAAACTTGTTGGCTGTGGCGTCTGGGGACAATAGTGTCACTCTTTGGAAAGAAGCGGTTGATGGGGAGTGGCAAGAGGTCACAACAGTTGACCAGTAGAATTCGAACTAGATTTAATTGTTGGGAGGAAAAAAGAAAAGGAAATTTGTTTTGTTTGTCTATTTTATACATGTTTGGCATTGTTGAATATCATTTTTGCTTAGTTTTCATGTACTCTAAATTCGTTGTAGTTGAATCCTTGTTTTTGAAAGATGATTATGATTATATTTTGTGAAAAAATGTGATCGTGTAAAATCTTATTTTGCGTTCTCTTCTGCTGTATTATGGGTATTTTCTTGTTCATGAGTCCTTGATCAGGCTTTCTTACTCCTATCATTTTCTGTTCAAAGATTGAACTTTCGACAGCATGTATATATAATGGTAAATTTCAGACTTGCATTGCAAAGCTGTTTCTTTCTCCAATATTGCACATTATCCTCTCCTGTATGTTTCGGTTACGCCTTTAGGGACAAATTCAGCTTTGGGCAAACCCACCCTCGTTCATTTCATATCTTAATATTTGAACTCATTGTATACCCGAATACTTAATTATGTATATCATTGATTCATTTTGGCCAATTGAATATATTTTACCTATGTCATAATAAAATTGATAATATCGCAAATTATTAATTATGGCATATACGATGTTCTTAACTCAGTTTAGAGAAGTGGGAACGTACTGTCAGATCGTACAAGGTATTGTAGAGGTACTGTTCAATTGATCAAAAGTCCTTTAATCTAACCTCTATATAAATGTGTGAATAACAAAATTGTTTCGCTCTATGTGAAAAGAATCATATACCCTTATTTAAATTTATAATCCTTTTAGTAATTGAAACTAAGGGGGTGTTTGGCTAAGCTTATAAGCTCTTTTAAACATCTTATAAGATGTTTAAGAGCTTATAAGCTCTATGAAAATGTTTGGATAATTTTCTTAAAAAAGTGCTTATAAGACCAAAAAATAAGATGTTTGGGTCTTATAAGCAAATAAAAAATAAGTTGGCAAAACCCAACTTATTTTAAAATCTTAAATTTGGGATATTATTTATATTTTTTCAAAGACATAAAATAAACCTAGTTAAATTTATTCTTTCCAACAATACCTTTTCTCCGAAAATATATTTATTTTTATATTGCACAATTCTCTCGTATAACATTTGAAAACATCTTATAAGTCCAATAGACTTATTTTATCCAAACACTTAAGAGCTTATTTTTTAAATAAGACGAAACATCTTATAAGCTCTTAAAACATCTTATAAGATGTAAGAACTTATAAGATGTTTTAAATAAGCTTAGCCAAACACCCTCTAAAAAATAGAGTTCCACTTTATCTTAAATACCTAATAAAATTAATCCTTTTAGTAATTGAAACTAAAAAAATAGAGTCTCACTTTACATTAAATACCTAACAAAATTAGAAAAATAATAAATAAAACCTAAATAATATATAATAGAGAATTAGAAAACTAATAAATAACATTTAAATATTATAATATTATAAATATACTTAATGAATAAAACCTAAATATAATAATAGTAATATATAACATAATGATATTCTTATCTAGCTCCAATTGTAAACTAAAAATAAAAGTTTCTCACGTATAATCAAATCCACCAGAACATATTTTTCTTTTCTCCCCATTTTTCTTTCTCACGTATAAGCAAAAAATTTACTCCCCAATTTTCTTTTCTCACCAAACACAACACCATAAAAAAACGAATGCAAATTTCAATAGCAAATAATCAAATCTTATATGAATTCACATAAAGGACTACTCAAATCCACCAGAAAACATAAACCAAGTGCAAACCAAAAGCATAAAGTCAAATTTATACTAGAAAATCTAATAAAAAACTTAAATAATATAATATTATAAATATACTAATAAACAAAACGTAAATAATAATCATATTTAAATCATTTTTATTATTATAATCTCTCTTCTAAATAAATGTGAACAAAATTATTTCGTCTTTATGTTAAAAGACTTTCATACCCACCACTATTATAATAATTAAATTTATTATATAAAAGAATTACAATATTAACAGAAAATCATTTATGTAGCAAAAAAACAGCCTCTATTAGAAAAAAGACATATTGGTAGTAGGAAACAATTTAATAAATAAATAGACTATATTTCTAACTCTTCACAATGCCATGCCTTCAAAAAATATTTAGTTATCTAGAGTTTAATTATATTGATGAACATAATCTTATTGTGGACATATTTATATATTATATTATATATAGATATAGTAGAAATTATTTAATAGTAGGACTTTCATTACATTAATAAGACTTTGTATAAATAGTAGAATAAATCTTTTAGAACGCTAACGTAATGAAATTATTTGAATTGTTTTGGACTCATATTTACAAGTAATTATATTCAACTAAAAATTCTTGCAATCCATACGCAGTATAGTAACAAATTATGTGAACTCTTTATGTGTAGTGGTCAAGCTCATTTAACAATAATTCCACTAGCATTTGGATCGGATTACAAACAAGTTTCAGCGACATTATATGCAATCTAACGACACTGGATTCAATGCTAGAATGAGAGAAGTGGCATGCTTTTACACCAAGATAAAAAATTATCACATAAACATCATGAGCGATAGATGATGTGGAGATCAGTAATGGTGAAAGTAAAATTGATTCGTGCATAGCCAAGTAAATTATGGTTACGAAGCATTAGGTTTAATTGATATTTCCACAAGAGATAGTTGTCTGAGTTAATTTTTTTTGTGAACATTAAGGATAGATTATGATGAGAGCAGGGCCGAAGATGAAGGAGTTTGTGGTGTGAAAGATGGAGCGAGAGAGTGTGAAAAATGCATGGCATGCAAATTAGAATTTCCCATGAAAAGAGGGAGAGAAGAGAGATAGACATAAGATATAGGGGTTGGAGAAGTGGCGCGACAACAGAAGTTGGGTTAGGCGCGACAACAGAAGTTGGGTTAGGTGCGACGACAAGGATGAATTGACTTAATATTGTGTGTGACACATCATTGAGATAGGGAAGAGCAAGTCGGTTTGGAGTTGTAGTATGAGAGGGGTTAGGGTTTCAGTTGGAGTCACCGACTTGGTCGGAAGTTAGAGAGTTAGGATTGGACTTGTGTAATATATGTTGGCAACTCCATGATGGAATAATTACGGTTAGGGTTTGCATGGAGTTTAGGGTTGGAGTTTATGCGTGAGAGAGGCAACATTAGGGTTAACAGTAGTAGAGGGAGACAGAGAGGTACCATCTTTGGCATAAAGATTGAGGGGACAATAAGAGTAGGTGATATGGCAGAGAGATTGTGTAAGATATTGTCATTGAGAATGATGATGTCTTTAGATGATGATGATGGTGTCGATGTTCAAATTAAAACAACAATGTATAATTAAATATTATTAGAAAAAAATAGATTTCTACAAGGAAAAAGAATGGCGTCAATGATATATATTCGATTGCAATTTGATGTTTTTGTTCATGTTTTTATAAAATAATTGGGATTGATGAAATCTGTCCAATTAAGTGTAATTTTGTTTATGAATGACACCTAAGTTATTCCTTTGTTATTTTTGTGATGATTATGTGATTATAAAATATCAAATAAGAAAGAGAAAGGAAAAATAGTTTAAGAATTAAATTGTTGATGAGAGAGTGTGAAATTATAAAGAATAATGTGATGTAATATATGTTGATTAATAAGTAGTTATACATGATAATGATAATGAATTTGATTGAGGATAGGGATGGCAATGGGACCGGGAAATATTGAAACCCGTCCCGGACCCGTCCCGATGAGTCCGGGTCCGGGTCCAAAAAAAGGGGACCGGGTCCGGGAATGGGAAATCAATATTAAGACCCGGCCGGGTCCGGGACGGGACATGAGTCTTGCCATTCCCGACCCGGACCCGTCCCGTATTAATATTATTATAATTTTTAATTAATATATATATATATATATATATATAATATGATTAATTTTATTTATATTAGGTTAGGTTTTATATAATTCCCAAGCCCTAATTCCAAACAGCCGTATTCACCCTCAAAAATTTGGAACTGCGCCGCTGCTTCACCACAGCGCTCCACCGCCGCTTCACCACCGCGCTCCACCACCGTGACCGGTAACTCATCGTTTCTTTTATCATCCCCGTTTCTTTTCGGAACCCCTTATTTTAATCCTTTTTTCTGTTGCCTCCAACTATTTGTTGAAAAGGATGGATGCTTTATAGCTTTTGAATTGATAAAAATGAAAAGATAATTGCAGGTAGTACTTTTGCTGAGTGCTACACTGCTACTAATACCGATCTTGCCTTCCCACTTGTTCTTGGTGGTAGACAATTAGAAATTTAGAATATTTAATTATGACTTGATGACCAAAGTTTTATGAATACCCGATTGGATTATTTTACTCCAAATTTTGTTGGACAATTGCAACTTGGAGAGATTGAAAAATCATAAGGCAAAGGATTTTTATATTTTCTTAGTATTGGGCAAAAACAAAGTGAATTAGACAGAAAATAATATGTACCAATAAATGGCCGGGTCCGGGACGGGTAGGACCCGGACTCGCGGGAAATGGCCGGGTCCGGGATGGGTCCGGGTAGTGACCGGGTCCGGGACGGGTCCCGGTCTTAAAATTTTTGAACGGGACGGGTCTCGAGTCTTGCATTACCCGTCCCGAACCCGTCCCATTGCCATCCCTAATTGAGGATATGTTATATTTGAAATTTTGCAATAGTTGTGATAAAAGAAATAATCTTTGCAAACATACATATTCTTAATTTTTCAGATATAAGATGTTAAAAAAAAGCTGAGAGAAAAATATAAATTAACAATTAGATTTGACTCATCTTAGGATATAACTCATTTTATTCCAATTTCATAAGTTTATCCATAATAAATTTTATGTTTTATAAATGAGTCAAACTAAAGGCCGCTGGAAGTTTGAAATGAATAATAAGAATTGAATTTTTTAGTAATAAAATAAATAATTATGGAATTATTTGATAGAATAATAATTTATTTTAATTTTGTCCATTATTAAAAAATCATGTGCTAACCACGTGCATCGCACGTGATTTTTTCTATTAATATTAAATGAGGCTATTTATATGTGTTGTACATATTGTACGAACGAGTGGAGAACACGCGGGATATGTACACGCGTCTTGTTTTATGTTGATTGGGCCAGGCCCATTTCTAGCTGAACCATTAATAGTCATATATATATATATAAATATCATTAAGTCCCCCAATTAATGAATTGTCAATTTGTTAATCATTACAATTTATTAGTTATTTTTCATAGGGAACTGTGCCCTCATAATTGCACTTATGGGGTGTCAGCCTTGGTGGCGGCGTGTCAGATGCGATGATGACCGTATGGCAGGCTTCTGAAGTACGTGCTATCACATTAATGACACATGTCATGCTAGTAAGAACGTCGCCTGCAAAGGAGACTAATCGATTACTATACGTGGTCTAATCTTAGCCGTTGCTTTTAGCGGTTTATGTAACACCCCATTTTTGGAAAATCTTGCATATCATATTTTGGCATATAAATACAATTTTATTTATTAGTTTATTATTAATAATTCATTTTATGTTTAACTGAGCTTTCCGTTTAACCGTTTATAACGAACTAAATTTTTTCCTTCAAGTTTGATTAGTTCTTGCAGGATAGCTACCCGAAAAGACCGAGTTCGATTGCGATGCACTCGATACGAAACGTTTTTATAAAGCTTTGTGTTCAAAATAATATTACCTAAAAAATTCATGGGAGCAAATTATAAATTTGAAAAATTTGGAGGATTATGGGTTAATTTCACCTAAAGTTAACATGTGTCCTACACTTAGCAACATTAGGGTGATGACACCTCAACCTTGCTCCATAATCTTCCACTTAGCAACACTAGCTTCAAGACACCTCAATCTTGCATGCAACTAAGTTATACAAAATATTTGTGCACAATTCATTCTTCCATTTCAAGACTATATGTAAGACCCATTTTTCTCTCAAAGCTACCAAGTGATTAAGCATCTTGTTGATCAATATCTATAGGTAATTCATGAATTTCTATCTCTACTTTACTTTGTTCAATATGATAGGTGTTAATATATATATATATATATATACATAACATTTAAGTGTTGGTTATGAAGTTTCATATTTGATCATCATGCCTAAAACTTGTTGCATGTGTATTGTGTAGTACTATAATGTTAAAATGGTTTCTTGTGGATGTGAGTTGAGCAGTTTGTGAAGGACCCTGGAATTTCAGTCCATTTTGTAGATTTTTATAAACATTTGTACTTGGAATTTTAAAAAACATTTTTAGTAGGTTATTATATATGATGTTAAAAATCTATAGTTAAAATTTGGTGATTTTTGGAGTTGTGTATGAATTATGACGAATTTTCAAAAGTAGTCCCGCCAGAATTACAATTTTCTATGATAGTTTCTTTTGGTGTTGTTAGGTAATCAAATGCGAGAATTCCTTCATGTAAATTTTACTGGAACCTAACTATCATGTTTAAGTGATATGTAGAAAATTTTGAAAGGTTTTGAATTGTGTGTGATTTTCTAAAAATCGTTTAGTATAGACTGCCAAGTGAGATACCGAAAATTTAAGGTTGCACGCTTTTGCATTTATTTGAAATAGTTTGAAATGTTTTCTTGTTCTAAAAATTTTACTACATGTTCATGTGTGTGTTTTTTAGTGTTTTTATAAAATTTGAGAATTTTCTGATGAATAGAATAATTTATAAAATTTCTTTAATTCGGATTGGCTGTCCTAAAATTATTCATGATAAATTATATGTTTTGTAAGTAAATCCCAAAATCAGAATTTTAATTGGTTTTAGAAATTTTATAGAATGTTTTACAAAGTTTATGTTTATGTTCTATAGGTTTTAAGTTAAAGATGTTATAGTTATAAGTATATAAATAAATATATATATATATATATATAATGTTAATTTGTTATTGGTTAACCACTTGAGTTTAGTGGATAATAATAAATTACCCATATTTAAATATATGTATGTATGTGTTTTTTTTTAAATACATATGTTTTAAAATCTTAACGTTGATAAACTGTCAAGTGCAGTACGAGACGGCCGGATACTTCAAGAGCTATCCCCACATCTTTAGCGAAACGTCAAGTGGGTAACGTTTATTTTCAGTTATATTGTTTGGAATAACTCTTATGTTGATTGAAATGAAACGACATGATAATGATAAAGTACCAAGTTGACGAACCTTGGAGTAGACCAGGTCTTCGGACCTTGGAGTTAGGCCTGGTTGACGAACCTTGGAGTAGACCAGGTCTTCGGACCTTGGAGTTAGGCCAGGTCTTCGGACCTTGGAGATGATGCTTTTGACATACTGGTTAATCTTTTCAAAGTGACAGTTAATAACGTTATCCACTTAAATTTCTCAAATCTTACGTTGCTCAATTTAATTCTTTTTTAGGTCCAGCTTACGACGAAGCGGATGAGTAGCTGGCTGTATGGACTTCCCCTAGAAGCATATATATTATATATATATATATATGAATATTACGCTTTTAATATATGTTAATTCGTAGAAATCTGACACTTGGTATTTTGGGAACTACTTTATCGGATTAAGTAAGAAAATTCTCATTTGTTCATAACCATGTTTTGATTTACAAATGTGGGTATAACACGAGTTCGTTGTGCATGATTAGCTTTTAAAGTTAAGAAAAAAAAAATTACTCGTGTTTTTATAATAAAGTCTTCCACTGAAATTTAATATGAATACTATATATTTTTTCCACACTTAAAGTCACGGTGGCAACTCGACTCCTATTAGGCTGGGGTTGGGGTGCTACAGTTTACCCTTGGTATAAATAGGTCTTATTTTGATTTAATATTTACCGTTGTTATAAGTTTTCACAACCTCGTTTTTACTATCTGTAGCCTCGTTTTTACAGCGCGAAGATTCGTAAAGTGACTTGTTTCCCCCCTACGACCTATCAATTTGGTATATCCTCTATCTTCTTTCCTTCAATTTATTTTAAATTATAGATCGTGAGGGGTCGGATGAGAATATCGATGTCCTGGGTGATCACGAGATAGATCATCTTCGTGGTGGGTCGAATTCTGGGTTGGCAAACTCTACAGAGTCGAGCAGTGGATCTTCTGTAGAAGGTTCACCGTCGTCAACCTCTCTTGACTTAGAGGGAGGATACGACATTAATGCTGACCTTTTCCCTGCTACTCTTCGAGAGAGTGGTAGAGTGAAGTGGTTAACTATACGATCCACTGTTAGTGAGGATCGTATACATCAGGTATTCGTAAAATACCACATTCCAGAGAACTTCCTAGCTATAGTTCCTCAGCCTTCAGACCATATTCATACTCCACCACCCTACTATCGTACCTTCTATATAGCCCACTTAATGGCAAGACTACGATTTCCCCTGCATCCTGCTATCGTCGATATTTTAAATCATTTACGCCTTTGTCCATCCCAATTGTTGTCTAATTAATATTGTCATCTAAATTTTTTTATCGTATTAATGCAAGTCCATAATTCCGAGGCTAGCATCCAAAATTTTAATAGATTTCTGTGTCTGAATCGGTGTAAGTCGGACGCCGATTTAGGTTTCTATTATCTTACTCCGCAGAAGGGGTATCGAGTGCAGGCCACCCCAAAGGATTCCTACGGGGCATGGAAAGATAAGTATTTCTATCTTGCTATGCCCAACGAAGCTCCTTGGGGAGTGCTTCGTAAGTAGAATCTTAATGTTCCTACAAATTTACGGGTGGGTCCTGCAACTATCCTTGAGAACGAGGTGAAAAGTATTCTAGAATGGTATTATAGTAACGAATTGGTTTCTGAAACTATGCTACGAGCTTGTGGACTTAGCGCCGCTGATGTCGAGCCTGTTTCTGACATAGGTAGCTTATAAGAAATTTTTGTAATTTCTATAATTGTTTCTGCGGCTCGTCCCTTATTTTTGAGTTTTCCTTTTGCAGCTATGTTTGCTCGTTTGGCCAAGATGAGGAAAGTTAACGAAGCTCGTCGAGCTGCCACTACTCAAGCTCCACGACCCAGAGCTCGTGGAATTCGTATTTCTGAGCCTGTTCCGCTTACTAGGCCCACGGTCACTACAATCTCGTCACCACCGGCTCCCCGTAGGCCTGTTCCCTCCGAACAACTGAGGGTTCAAAAACGTGCCCGAGTTGACCTAGTTGATTTGGCGAATGTGGCCTCATCTTCCTCAGGCCCGAGGTTTACGACTCCAGCGCGGGGTTCTTATGATACCAGCGAGGAAGCTGGAATGAAGGACATACTCTATCAGTTAGAGGCCATGTCACTATCAGTTTTTATGGAGATAAGTATTCCCGAGAGGCCGCCTGTGAACACTGAGTTGACTCCATTAAATTATCAGCCTCATCTCTACGAGAAGAGTAGCATTTTGGTGGATCCTACTGGCGACATTGCCATGGAGCTGTACAGTCACTCCATGTTGCCTCGTGATAAAACTATGCTCTTGAAACAAGCCCATCCTTGGGTCGAGAAGGAGGCAGCTTCTCTGACGAGCCAGGTAATTTACTAATCATCGTGTTTTCTTTTTACATTACTTCACCATTTTTTTTAAAAGTATGTTTGACTTGTTCATTTTTATTTAAGGTGAATTTATGTATCCACCAACTTTCTTTAACTTGCTCTCATTATAAGAATGAGAGTGAAAACCTCGAACGAAAGTTGAAGGATTATCAGGATGCTGTCACGGCGAACTGGTAGCTGGGAGAAAGGATGTGAAGAAGGCCGAGGAGGTCTTAAACAAGCAGAAGTCAATCTGAACACAACTCGTTTGGAGCGTGACGAGGCTCAGAGTCAACTTGTACAAATACAAGAAGCTTACAAGAAACTGAAGGCCGAGGATATAGAGCGTCAAAAATTGCTATTTTTAGCTCAAAATCGCCTCGAGGTGGAGAAGAAAAGTTCATACGAGCTGGGAGTGGCGGACGGATTGAGGAATTATATGATGTCTTCTCAATTTCAGGCATTGTTGAAAGAACAAGTCCTTATGGCTCGTAATACGGCCATTCGTGATTTTCTGAAATCTACACAGTTGGACGACTTGTTGATGAGCAAGGCTTTAAATTACCATCTAGATGGTTTCTACAAGGCTCTCGATTTTCTGAAGCAAGATGGTGTTCTACCCCCTAACTTTTATATCGAAGGCTATGTAGCGAA
This sequence comes from Verbascum thapsus, assembly GCA_963669365.1. Lineage (NCBI taxonomy): Eukaryota > Viridiplantae > Streptophyta > Magnoliopsida > Lamiales > Scrophulariaceae > Verbascum > Verbascum thapsus. The sequence goes on from OY770107.1 coordinate 20,706,264, forward strand.
AATGGGAAAAAGGACACAATTCGTCTGTCATTAACGGCAGACGAGGTAGAGGACTTGACCGATTTTCCTGAGTTCCAAACCATTATCGAGGCAGTTCAACTCGAGAAACAAAAGGCAGCAGAGGCCAGAGACGCTGCTGGAGATGAGGTCCCACTCTCAGAGAACGAAGCTAGCTCCGCGTTTATGCAGGAATTGGAGTCCACCATCGACCGTGGTCAAGCTGCTGATAATCCTACCACGGGAGATGCCTCTGATAAAGTCAGGGAGGTTCTTGTTCATGAAGGTCGAGTATATCTTGCTCCGATGTCAATTGTGTTATTGTCGGAAGATGAGATGTCACGTGAAGTTCCTCATGACTAGTAGTATGCTGATGTGTAATTTTTCTCAACACTTAATTTGTTTTTGGTGTGTACTTTTTCTCAACACTTAATTTGTTTTTGGTGTGTAATTTTTCTCAACACTTAATTTATTTTTTGGTGTGTAATTCTTCTCAATACTTTAAATCGTATTTTATATCATTATTATTTTATTTTACAACTTCCTCGTAGCTGCATATTTGCACTGGTATAAGACAAACTTTTGGGCTCATTATTAAGATTCCAAGGATAAAACGAAATTAGATGCAACACTCATGAATCGAATATCATTTCAAGTGTAAAACCGTCGCAAGTTGTTTACATTCCATGGTCGGGGTAACTCTTTCCCTTCCAAATCTTGTAATCTATAAGTCATATTTTTAGTGACTTTAACGACCTTATATGGTCCCTCCCAATTTGCTTCAAGTTTCTTTACAGTTTTCGATACTTCGACTTTCTTTAAAACTAGATCTCCTACTTGAAAGGTTCGAACATTGACTCGTTTATTATAAGCTCGTATCATCGTATTCTTTTGCTTCAAAATTTTTGCATACGCTCGAGCCCTTGCTTCTTCAATAACTTCTAAATCAAATTCCCTTTGTTCCGTGTTGAGGCTCAGTTCATACGAATGCACCCTCTCTGTCATCACCTCGATTTCCACTGGTATTACCGCTTCAGATCCATATACGAGGCAGAATGGTGTTTTCCCGGTAGACGATCGAGATGTCGTTCGGTAAGCCCATAAAACTCCCGGTAATTCATCAGCCCATCGTCCCCGTTCTCCGCTTATACGAGTTTTTATATGTTGCAGCAAAATGCGGTTTACGACCTCAGTAAGGCCATTGGCTTAGGAGTGTCCCATCGAGGTGAAATGTTGGTTAATCTTAAGCTCTTTGCACCAGCTTACCATATTCTTTTCATTTAATTGTGTTCCATTATCCGATATCAGTACCCATGGAATACCAAAACGACATATAATGTTTTTCCATATGAAATCGATCATCGCTTGCTCAGTGATACGTGCTACAGCTTCTGCTTCCACCCACTTTGTGAAGTGTTCCACCGCTACAATAATGAATTTTTTCTGTCCTTGGGTCGGTGGAAATGGTCCTGCATTTAAATGAATTCTCTATTTAGATGACCATATCATATGAATCGTATTTATTAAGCTTGTTCCCATTGATTGAATGGACATGCGATTGAATTAAATTTAAGAATTACGAAGAACCTAGGATATCAATCCCCCACTGATCGAATGGATATGCAATTTTTATTGCTTCCATAGGGGTTCCTGGTGCATGGATTGTGTTCGAATGCATTTGGCATTCTTTACAATGTCGTGAATATTTGACTGCATCTTCAACCAATGTCGGCCAATAATAACCCTGTCGTAGGACTTTTTGCGCTAGGGATCATCCAGCGGAGTGATTTCCACAGCTTCCTTCATGGATCTCTCTCATTACAGAGATTGCTTCTTGCGGAGAGAGACATCGTAGGAGAACTCCCGAGATAGATCGTTTATATAGCTCACCGTCTATCATTGTGAAATGTGCTGATCTGTGTCGTATTCTTTTTGCTTCAATTGTATCCTGCGGTAGTTCTTCTATCATGAGATAATGCGTGATAGGGGATCGCCAGTCAACATCGTCAGTAATTAACGGTGCCGCCATTACCTTCTCTGAAATTCCTGCCTCGTTTGATACCAGTATCATGATTTTTCGATTTTTCACTCCTACAGACTGATTTCCAAATTTTGCTAATGCTTCGGCTCTTTCATTTTCTTCTCTTGGTATCTGTAAGAGTTCTATCTTTGCAAATTTTCCCATCAATTCTTGGACTTTCATAAGATACTTACTCATAGTTTTTTCCCTAGCTTCGTAAGTGCCACCTACTTGTTTAGCAACCAGCTGAGAGTCAGTGAATATGTTCAGATGCGTCACCTTCAATGTTAGGGCCAACTTCAGTCCTGCTAGCAGAGCTTCATATTCTGCCTCGTTATTTGTGACATCAAAGTCTAATTTAATCGCAAACTCCATATCTTCTCCGGTAGGTGATTAGAACCAGATCCCTACACCTCCACGCTTTGCCATTGATGATCCGTCAACATGTATCAACCACGGTTTTTGATTCTCGTCATCCGTTGTGGCTACGCTGTTAACGGTCATATCCACTAAAAATTTTGCAACTGCCTGAGCCTTAATTGTTGTTCGAGGTTTATATTTGACACTGAATTCTCCCAATTCAACGACCCATTTCATCATTCGACCCGAGATATCCGGTTTGGATAGTATTTGTCGAAGCGGTTGGTTGGTTAACACTACGATATGATGAGAATGAAAGTACGGCCTTAATTTTCGAGCGGTCGTGATTAGTGCTAATCCCCACTTCTCGATGTCCGAATATTTCAATTCTGCACCTTGCATCAATTTACTGACATAGTAAACGGGTCGGTGGTCCCCGTTCTATTCTTGGGTTAATACTGAACTTATTGCTACTTCTGACATGTCTAGATATAGGTATAATGGTTCGTTCGGGATGGGTTTTGTGAGTAAGGGAGGTGACATTAGATATTCTTTTAGGTTCGAGCCTCATCACATTCCTCTGGTTCTTCATATGTTGTAGGATTTTGAAGAAATGCAATCCTTTGTCTGCCGACTTTGAGATAAAACGATTAAAGCTTGCCATTCGACCCGTTAATTTTTGTACGTCTTTGATAGTTTTTGGTGTTTTCATTTGTAATATGGCCTCGATCTTTTCTGGGTTTGCCTCGATACCACTTTCTGTTACGAGGTAACCAAGGAATTTTCCCCCTCGTACTCCGAAGGTACATTTGGAAGGATTTAATTTCATTCCATATTTATTCATTATGTGAAATGCTCGTTTTAGATGTTTTAGGTGGTCATCCTCTTTTGTACTTTTTACGAGCATATCGTCTATATATACTTCCATCGAGTTGCCAATTTCATTTTTAAACATTGTATTTACGAGGCGTTGGTAGGTTGCTCTTGAATTTCTTAAGCCAAAGGGCATTACATTATAGTAATATACGCCCTTAGCCGTTATAAAGGCCGTTTTTTTCACGGTCCTCTTTGGCCATCATTATTTGATTAAAACCTTGGAAAGCATCCATCACAATGAGAAATACACATTCTGCAGTGGAATCTACAAGTAAATCTATACGAGGCAAAGGATAAAGGTCACGAGGACAAACTTTGTTTAGATCAGTAAACTCAGTACACATACGCCACTTCCCGTTGGCTTTAGGGACTACAACAACATTTGCTAGCCAATCAGTAAATTGTTTCATTGATATAGCCTACATCTAATAGTTTTTTCACTTTTCCCTCGATGATAGCATTCCTATCAGGACCAAAATTTCTTCTCTTGTCGTACAGGTTTCGCATTTGGATCCATATTCAAACGATGCTCGATAATGCTCGGATTTATTCCTTTGAAATCAGCAGCCGACCATGCAAATATATCAGCATTGTTCCGGATGAAGCGTATAAGTTCGTACTCGACCTTAGGGCTCAATTCTCCTCCGATTTTTGTAACCCTTTCTAGGTGGGTTTGGAAATAGTTGTACGACCTTGTTTTCAGTTGGCTTAATAGCCGTATCAGGGGTATCCGGTTTATATTTGCCTCTGTCCTTTTTCTTTTTATTTTTGCCTCACGCCATTCTTTTTCTTCCAGATCTATCTTCAAAATTAGCTCTGACACTGCAACGTCAATCATGTTGATCTCAGGAGTTTCTCTCTTTTTCTTCAAAACTTTTGGCTCCAATGAGGTCGTGTAACACTGACGAGCCTCCAATTGGTTTCCCCTCATTTCTCCTACTCCGTTTCTGGTTTTGAACTTCATCTTCAAGTGTAGGGTCGACACAACAGCCTCGAATTTGTTCAACATTGATCGTCCAACAATCATATTGTAAGCAAATTGTATCGACAACTAAGAATGTCATTCTTAATGTTTTCCGCTTCGGTGCCGTTTCCAAGGAAACATCCAGTTCAATAGACCCTTTTGGCATGATTTGCGAGCCGGTGAATCCCATAAGGGGGTGTTAACTTGTCGTAGGGTTACAGAATCCAATTCCATCTTCTTCAATACGTCCCAGAAAATTATATCTGCCGAGCTCCCCGTGTCCACAAGAACCTTGTGGATTGCTTAGTTTGCCACATCCATTGTAATTACTATTGGATCATTGTGTGGCCTCATCATTCCCTCAAAATCCTTATCCGTGAATACTGTAGCCTCGTCATCTCGATTCAATGTCACAATTTCATGAGTACTCTGTCTGCGAGTTTCCGTTCGTATTTTCCGCAATCGTTTCTTCCTAGCACTGGAGGAGTCCCCTCCATCAAGTCCACCAAATATCACATAGATATTTCCCCTATAAGGTTGGTTTCCTGCCTCGGCTCGGTGCTCACCTGCCTCGCTACGCCGATCATTTCGACCGTATCTGTCATTCCTGCGATCATTTGCATTCCTTCATCTTTCTCGATCTTCTCTCGTTTCGATTGAACGACTTCTAGGTCGTTCATTATGTCTTGATACTGCTATCTTCTGCTCTACGAAATCACGTAGAAAACCTTCTCGAATCAACCTCTCAATTTCATCCTTTAGTTGGAAACAATCTTCTGTATCGTGCCCCCGTTCCCGATGAAATTCACAGTATTTTTCCAGTCCTTTTCGAGATACATGTTGTAACGGTTTGGGCCGCACTATTTTCTCCGAATATCGGGAATGTTGAATTGCCAATAAAGTCTGCCTCTTAGTTGCATTAAGAGGCGTGTAGTGTTCGTACTTCGAGATTCGTTCGCGATGCTTGCGGGATTTATGATCCTGACGATCATTTTTATCCTCATTTCTGTCCTTTCGAGGTTCGTTTTTTGAGAACTTTTTAGCATCTTCGGAGTATTAATCCCTTCTATCCCTGCGCGGATAGTTCGTAGGGTAGTTACTCTCGGTGCTTTTTAGTTCGTTCATTTCCTCTTGGTTAATATATTTGGTGGCTAATTCCATCATTTCCTCATGGGATTTCGGTGTTCTTCTGGCAATTGCATTGGCGAATGGTCCTGCCAGCAAGCCTCGTAGAAGGATTCCGACCATTAGTTCGTGATTTAGTTCTGGGAAGTCGAGGATTTCCTGATTGAAGCGATGAATAAATTCTCTCAAAGTTTCTTTTGATTCTTGTTTCAGACCCATTATCATTGATATGAATTTTTTTGTTCGTCGGTTGCTGGCGAAGTGGTTTTCAAATTTCCGGATCAATTGACAGTACGAGACAATTGATCCTCTGCTCTGACTCGTAAACCATTCCTGAGCTCGACCAATTAGAGTCGATACAAAATTTTTAGCATTAACAACATCTGATTTATCCTGAAAAAACATCAAAAGTTCAAACGAGGTTACATGAGGAATAGGATCCCCAGTGATATCATATTGTGGCAGATTCGGCATTGAAAAATTCTTATCTGGTAATTCCATCATAATCTCTTCCGAGAATGGTGTGTTATGAGCCATCAGTGCCATAACATTCCGAACTCGTCTGGGAGCGTCATCAATAACTTCTACGGATGTGTTTGTTTCCTTCCCATTTCCTGCTTCCTTTCTTTGATTGTGCTCTTCTTCAAATAGTTTCCGGGGTATTATTGGAGCCTTCTCAGATCTGGCTCGTAGCATTTCTTTGACTTGGAATTGGACCCTACGATCCAATTCCTCTTGAGTTAGGGTGATCATGTTACTTTATCCGACCCAATGTTTCTTGCTAACGGTGTTTCTTCTATATTAGTTTCTTGGTTATCCACAGCTGTAGTAGAATTCATAATTTCACCGATCTTTAAGTAGTTTCCCACATACGGCGCCACCTGATTTAGCTCGTAATGTACTTGAGGGCCAAATCAAGCCGAGGCTCGTACTGGACCAGTATGGTCGTATAACGGATATAGACTACACTCAGGTGAACTGAGCTACCTACGTACCTTTATATTATGATCAAGTCTAAACGTAGTTCAAAGTATTAATTATGGTCATATACGAGGTTCTTAACTCGGTTTAGAGAAGTGAGAACGTATTGTCAAATCATACAAGGTACTGTAGAGGTACTGTTCAATTGGTTAAAAGTCCTTTAATAATATTAAATGGGGCTATTTATAGGTGCTGTACATATTGTATGGACGAGTGGGGATACTCGGGATATGTACACGCGTCTTGTTTTATGTTGATTGGGCCAGGCCCATTTCTAGCTGAACCATTAATAGTCATATAATAATTGTCAATATTATTAAAGCTCTTACCAAGACCCAATAGGCCACAACATTTTGTGTCTAACCAAGATTAAAAATCTAGAATAAAATCAAATGGGCCCTCGTTTAACAACAAAATAATATATTGATAATTATCAAACATGTGTTATTCGTTCAACATGTTTTATTCGTTCAATGACGTGTAATAAGGTTTTGCAATAAAAAAATATATTTATTAATAATTAAATCTTTTAATAAGTTTATTATTTGTTTACTATATATTTATTTATAATTTGAAATTCAGCAGCATATTATCATGGACTTCTAAATTTCAAAACCATGAATTAATAAGAAATTAAATCAAAGCTAAATTTTTATCAAAAAAAAATATCAATGCTAAATAAAACTTAGATTAACAAATTGCCAAACAGACCCGATGCTTCACCTAACCCACTTACACTCGGGAATCTTTCTACAGGGTGACGTCACAACCTACAGTGGCGAATCTGTAATTAAACGAAACAAGAAGCCTAATAACTTATCCAGCTCACAACCCCAACAACAAAATCAACGGCAACTAAAACTGGGGTGATTCTTGGTGCATAATCACTAAATGGCTAGCTCAGCCGCGGCTAGGGCTATCCTCATCTCACGCGCCGCCGATTTATCCCTCAATCCTACCTTCCTGCGGCCACAGCCACCGCAGTCGCATCAACTCCTGATACGCCTCTCTCTCCCCGTGGCCCCCAAGAAACGCTCGGCTATAAACTGCTTGATTTCCGGCGTCGACGGCGGCGGTGTCTCCGACGAGTTTGTATCCACTAGAAAATCAGGCTTCGGGCGCGAATTCTCGGTTATAGCTAATATGTTGAAGAGAATTGAGCCTCTCGACAATTCGATAATTACGAAAGGAGTTTCGGATTCGGCTAAGGATTCGATGAAGCAGACCATTTCTACGATGCTTGGACTGTTGCCGTCCGATCAGTTTTCCGTCACCGTTGGGGTTTCGAGACATCCTCTCCATCGCCTCATAGTCTCGTCTATCGTCACAGGGTAATTAAGACCATTATCGATTGCCTCTATTAAATATGTGATACTTAATATTGAATTTTTTTAATGTACACGGAAATGGTATTTAACGTAGGTATTTAATTGACCACACAGGTAACAACATTATGTTGCTGACTTATACTGAATTGAGTTTATTCATTGATTTGTGGTTCTAGATATACTTTGTGGAATGCGGAGTACCGGATATCATTGATGAGGAATTTTGATATATCACCAGATAGTTCAAATAGGTCAAATATTACGGAGAAGGATGGGGTTTCGGAGGTTAGATGCGAGAAGGGCAATGGTGGTGGTCCTGGTGGAGGTGAAGGGTCTGCAGAGGAATTAGAGAGAATGAATCTTCAAAATTTGGGGAAGTTGTCCCCTGAAGCATTAAAATATATTCATCAATTAGAATCGGAGGTATCTGCTGCTAAACAGGTAAGACATTGCATTTCCTCACCAGTGTCACTACAGAATGCTATGCCGAGGTTACCATGTGAGACCTGCAAAGGAATATTTCTATACAAGTTTCACTCATAGATGTCTGTATTGAAATTATTTTTTGGAGTTAACTAATGACCCTGAGTGCTTAATTTGGAAACGCAATAAGATTTTGATATATATCTCGGACGCCAAACTGATATATTTAGGTATCCAAGCTCTACATCTTTGGACTTCTTTTGGGGTGTTCTGGATTTGATATTGGACAAGGTCAATGACTCTTATTAATCAGAATTAACCTAGTTTCTTCATAAAATAATTACTAGCTCGTGTTTAAAGAAACTACGCCTCATTTACCTTGAAATACTTCAGCGTAGCTTCATGGTTAAATGGTTGCTGATTAACCCTACTTCTACTTGAACATGACAATACATTAAATTTTCATGGTGTTCTTGCCTACTATCTTTAAGTTCAATAGAACTCTTCTTAGTGCTTACACTGGATGTTTGCTAAATAAGTGCTTTGTTTTGTAGGAGCTTCATGCCCAGAGACAGGAAAATTTGGAAATGGAGCATATCAGAAAGAGCAATAACAATTTGCTCGAGTACTTGAGGTCTTTGGAATCTGATATGGTAATAACATCATATCTTGATGCTTGTGCTTAGCTTTGGGTTAGGTATCTTGACTTTGACCATGATTGCATTTTACTTCAGGTAACTGAACTATCTAGACCGTCATCACCTGAGGTGGAGGAAATTATCCACCAACTTGCTCATAATACACTTCTGAGATTCTTCACAGACGAGAGTGCATCTGATTATGACAGGAACTTAGCTTTAACCAATATGCAGAACTATCAAGACACGGATAATGAATTTTGTGACACCATTGGCACATCACGGGATTATCTGGCCAAACTGCTTTTCTGGTTAGTGTACAATTCTCACTTCAGGACTTACTGCTTTCATTGTCCCTCATCAGTATTTTCCCAACGTATGTTAGATAGAAAAAGCATTTGCTTCGTGCTTGACTAGATATAAGTGAATCCATTAACTTCTTCATGCGCTCCTCTTTTACTCCTTAAAATTTGTAGGATTCTAATGGAGATACTGTTTTTATTTTGGGCAGGTGCATGTTATTGGGGCATCATTTAAGAGGCTTGGAGAACAGATTGCATCTGAGTTGTGTTGTTGGCTTGTTATAAGTAACACAGTATGAAGATGGATGTATATTCTTCTCTTACCTTTTCTCTTCATTTTGCTTCTATATTTTCCTTTTCCATATACTTTATTATAATACTTTTTTCTTTATCCAATAATTTAGTATATGCATTTATTCCATTAAAGGGCTCTGGGATATCAAGAATCATATCACTAAGTCGTGCTTAATAATAATAAATTTATAATTGTTGTAGTTTCTGACCTTTCATAACGACTTAAACTACTTGCTAAGAGATTTATTCGACTTTTAGAGTTCCTTAAAGGGGATTGAGGAGTTTGTCAAAGTACTTATTAATAGAGTATTATTAATCTCTGGACATTTCAGACAGCAGCAAGTTTTTGATGAAGGCTACTTTGATGTGAAATAACACGTTCATTTGCCCAAATTATATTTGGAAATAATCCGACCAAATATCCTAATTAATTAGTGTTGAAAGACAATTATCTCAACAATGGATATAAAAGCATTTAACCAGATTAATTATTTTCGAATTTTCAAAGATCCAGTAGATGATTTTCTTGTCCCAAAATATTTACCACTCGAAACTTCATAAAAAGCTACACAAACATCACAGTACGATTTCAAATCCAAACCCCTTTTTTTATTCGACGTAATTGTTTTGATTTGTAATAAAATATAAAATACTATATAGCACGTTTATTAATCTATATATTCTAATATCTAACAATTTAAAGAACCCAACTCAAAATTTATATTGACTAGACTCCAGTTATAAGCGGGCTGATTTCCAATTATCTCGGATCCAACTGACTGTTCTTTCGCAAGGTGCAAAATTTAAACCCATAGTATTATTTCAGTACTTTTCAACATGTTATTGAATTTCAGACGAAGACAAATTGGCATGTGAATGATCTATAATACATATTCAGAAGAAGAAAAAAGATGAATGTAAAGTTTTACTGTACTATATTGCTCCCATTCCCATCTGTATCTCTCTTACATCATCTACTAAAACATCATTTCCAGAAACTCCAAAGAAAATCTATTACATAAAGATACAGGTGGAACCAAACACAGATAACTCTACAACCAACCCTTTTTCTATGTACAGATCAACGGCAATTGTTGTACTCTGAGTAACTTTCTGCTCCCTTTTGGTTATTTGATTTAACAGATCCACAGCTGGAGCTAAACTATAGAGTCTGCCAAAAACTGGTGAAACTTTTGCACCTTCAATTGGTTTTTGCGCAAACAGTTTTCTGTAGATGTATGCCTTTTTCGTCCCCGACGAATAAATGAGTCCTCTGTGTCTAGGACATATGAGATCTGAAACCACGTTGTTTGTCAGAAGTGGAATTTCCAACAAAATATAAGATATATTTAGTACTAGATATGGTTTTTTTGGTGCAAATGCATCACTTGCTGCTCTACTGTAGATGTATTAAAATCAATAAGCATCTGCAGAACTCACTCAATGGATCAAAATTAGCAAATCAAATATATATATATATATATATATATATATATAACAGAAGACATATGAGGTGGTGGGAATGTAGATACATACACATATACACGGAGACAGAGAAAATGAAATGAAAAGGAGGTTTCAGTGAATAATTTGATATCTGAAACATTAATCAGATTGAATACTGAGCAAATACAGACCTGAGGTAAAAGAATAAGGCCAGATTACATCACAACTCTGTTCCAACTAAAATAACCAGAGAATTATACCTTTGATGAGGTGGCAGCCATCTTACACTCCAACCCATTCATGATCATAACACTTTCTGTAGCCATATATAAAGCAGTCGATTCATCTAGATTGGCATACTTTCGCATATTCCTGCACAAGCTACATGTCATACCATGAACTATTTTGTGCAATTAATTAATCAAAGTTACTATTTCCTTAAATATATACCCGAGAAAAAGAAATCAGAGAAAGGAACGAGTGAGGGTGTTTCAAGAAGTTGTAATTGGAACTTATGTAAATACCTTTTCAGCATGATTGCTGATGACTCCTTCCCATGAACAACTGAAAGATAATCACTGTGAAGATATGTTGCAAATTTAGGATCAACTGAAACTGCAACAACTTCAGACTTCTCATTTCCATCATCCATTAATTGAATAGATAAGCGAGTAGGGCTAGATGTCTGCAACAAGCATGGAAACAGCTTATTAGTGTGTCATAAATCAGTGTCATAATAGCAGTAGGACGTAAAACCTACACATTCAAGCCGGTATATATTCTCATCATGGAGAAGCACATGGACATTTTCATAATAAACTGAATCAACATACTTCTCTGGCTTCCTACATTTTTCGTATTCATACAACTGAAGCAGCTTACAGTCCACCTCCTCACTTGAAACAGTTTGGAGCTACAGGAAAAACAAAGTAATCAAATACACAGGCGAATTAAAGCTGAGTGAGAAAAAATTATTAACAAGAGTACCTGTTTGACCAACTTATATATTAACTTATCCAAAGTGAAGAGCACATAGGACTGATTTCCAATCAGTGACCGGCAATCATCTTCGAAGTTTGTATTATCAGAAGATCCATCAAGTAAACTAAATAGCACGCTCATAAACCTGCAGAGAATATGTTTATGCAAAATTAATAGAGCGATATATAGCTTACGAGATGCCCAGAAATAAAAATATGCCACTTAGGCACCTGGCGTAGGGATCAGAACTTGCATCCTTCGTGATTCTCAATTTTGATTCACCAGATACTGAATTAACCTTAGCTGATAATATTCTCTCATACAGTGTCTGGCAGCATGGAAAAGAAATCATGTACCATCAAATAAGAAAAAATCAATACGTCTTCCAGCATTTATGAAGTCACTTATTTTCTTTACCACACATACTATAACACATTTATGAAGTCTGTTTTTTCCACTAAAACCAGAACTATGTAGATAATACTACCCACAAAGAAAAAGAGGATGAAGAAGCCGAAATACTTAAACGTACCTGATGCAACCTAAAAAGCACGTAAAAGGTTTCATTTCCATAAAAAACACGTCGACCCTTTTTCTCATCAACTGCTAATGGAGAAGGCACATGCTTTGACAGAGGCTTACAAGTCAGCGAAAAACGTTCACCATCTGCACAATTATAGTGAGCTTCACTGGTATTCTCAGCCTCACCTTCACTCTCGGCTTTACCATCTTCCACCTCCCGTGAACACTCACCTGCAGCGGACTCACTCCCTGAAACATCTTCTCCAGCCTCGGAAATATACCGACTGTCCTCGTCATCAGCATCTGCAGAAATCTCTTGACTTCCTGTTTGGCCTTGCTTTCCTTCATTCACACCTCTTTTGTCGGGCAAGGCTTTTGAACTATTATTATGATAGGTACCAAAAAGATCTTCAGAATCACCGGTAGGGGACAGTTCGCCCTCTTCTTTCTCAATTTTAGAAGTATCAACGACGCCCTCATTCAATCCAGTAATTCTGGAGCCTTCCTCATTAGTAAATTGATTCAACCTCGATCTCTCCCCAACCTGTACACAAGGAAAACGATATCTAGTATAAGGGATGATAGCCATTTCCAACCTCCCTACTGCCACCAAACTAATACGTACACACACAGGAGAAGAATATAAAAAGGAGTGAAAGAAAGAAAGAAAGAAGAGAAAACTAAAAGAAGACGGAAGACATGACCAAGAATAGAAAGCAAGAAAACATGGAATCAAACCGTACACAAAACATGCCTTTTCCAGTCAAAAGTTGAAATCTACATGTCAAGCCAACTGCATAACTCATACCTCTGAGGAAAGGATATCTTCATTAGTAGGCTTGGCTTCGTTGCCCTCCCCAATGGGACCATTATTGACATGTGAATAATTAGTACCACGTCCTTCAATATCAAAAAACTCCCATAATTACAAAAAACACTTGAGCGAAGCAAAATCAACATAAATAAATGTAAATGAGAAGTAAATACAAAGAATGCTATTTTCAGTCAAAGGAAAGAAGATCATATCAAAATGTCAAACAATATTCAAAAACCATCAACATCAAACATTAATCTTTTAGTAGATATAAAACCTTCACTGTTTCTCCTACATGCATACCATGTTTGACATCTGGACCTGAAGTGGTAGCTATGTCAGAGTTGGTCAATCTTTCAGCTAATCCTTCTTTAGTCAAATCATCCAAATTCATGAAGCCACTGCTGCTGAAATTCGCTCGTTGTGGTGATGAATGAGAATCACCATTGCAGTTAGATTTTAGCTGCTTCAAGTTTGCGGCAGTAGCAACACTATTTGGACTGCATTCGTTTTCTAGTATGCTCGTCGTGGTTTGTTTTGCTGTTTGACATTTAGAGTCACTGTCATCTTCATTATCCTCTGAACCATGCGGACGGGAATGAATACCCAGCATCGGCTCCAGAAAAGTTGTCCAGAACCTCAAAACTTTATTTAATTGTTCTTTTGTTGAGCAGACCTCTTCGCACGAGAACTTGATAATTTTGTACACATCTTCATGAATTTCAGTATCAGCATATTCAAATTCAAAGTGTGGAATAATGGAATGTCTACTTCCAGCCGCAATACTAAGAAGTACATCATCCTCTTTCTGTTTTTTCTCCTTGATTTCTTTGATCTCTGCCACTAAGGCTGTCCATTAAAAGCATGAATGAACATGAGAATCAACAGATAACGAGAAGCAACCCTTGGTACCATATATTTGTTCACAATGATGACTTGGAAAAATAGCAATCTAAAGCATAAATTAAATGCAAACATATAACAGAATTAAATCTACACTCTCATTTATTAAGTAATTACCACGAGCCCCTTCAGGTTCTGCACATTACCAAGACGCCTCCTGTCAGATAACAGGGGGTCAAACTGTAATATGCTTTTACTAACAGGGGAACTTATGGTAATTTCTCAAACTTTAGGGTGGTTTTTGTAATAGGCTCTTATGCAAGGATTATCATTGTAAAGCTTACATTTTGTGCTCAAGTCCTTTGAATCTTGTTGCTTGAAGTAGAAGCTGTGATGGTCAAGAGACTTGAAATGATTCTTAGAATATATTTCAGCCCAAACTTTGTTAAGATCTGCACGACATTTAGTCCATTCCTCCAACTTCTGCTTTAGACGGGTTAGGATAACAGGCAAAGCATGAGAAGGATTTTTGCGGAAAACGTCAATTACATCAAGACCATGGTCACCATATAGACGTTCAATGCATCTTAAATTCAGAGCTACAAGAAATAAGAGGAAAAGATCCACTCGTAAGAAAATAATGCAGCTTTATTACTGAACAGAAAAGAGGAAATGAAATCCATTGTTACAAACCTGTGAAATGATCCTCAATTCGTATGGGACCATCTGAACCAATTGAATTATTATTAAAAAGGTTCAAGAGCTCCTCTGCTCGCTTGGCAGTTAAACTTACAGACTCCAATAACATGTCTAGCTCAAATCTGAAATATTAATAAAAGTTCGAAAGGCCATACACTTGAGGAAACTCCACGAAAATACATAATTGGTAGAAATACAAACTATAAAAATGATATATAAAGTAATTTTGGAAAAAAAAGACTCAGCAAGAAACTCACAAAAAAGCTGATTCTTTCATCATTTATGATATATATCACAATATGGGACAGGTAAAAAAAAACAGATTAAGGCCCAGTAATAGAACACTTAACACACGGAAATTAAGGTTGCCCCAGAGCTGCGCATACAAGTCTGTCATAAAAGAGGAAATGGGATGAGCGAAAAATTGACAAGGTTCTATACCTATCATCTTCACATCTAAACAGGCTTTCTTCATACTGATTTCTCCGCATGTGTTTAAAAGAGTAATCCTCACTACCAGATGTCACAGACACCCAATGGTCATTTAGAACTTGCGCACCAAGCTCTGATCTCTGGCTAGCTGAAGCAATAGGATACTGCCAATGGAAATTTGTGATCGTGATGATTTATAATGAAAAAAGTAATGCTGTCTAATTTTATAATTAGGCATCAACAATTCTTACATCATCAGGAAGAAGCCGATAACTGGGAGTGCAACGTTGACAATTAGAAAGGTCAAGCTCATTAACAGACTTTCCCCAGTATTTCAGGTTGTATCTATCCTTCTCTTTCCCTCCTTCCACTTCACGCCTTTGTTCTTTCTCTTTTTCCTCTATTTTCAAGGCTTTCGATGAATTCCCTTCATTCCATAGTTTTTCTGATATTGATTAAACAACTTGTTGGATCAGACATCTGGATAGGTAATTGCACTTCACAGAAGTACCAAAAATAAAATAAAAATTTATTATCGTATACGTTCACCAAATAATACTTCTTCAGCAAGAAAATTACATACTTTTGCCCATAACACCCTCTAGAAATCCATCTGAAAAATAGGAAACCCGTTAGAAGCGAAACAATTTGCCAACACATACTACTTTAGGAAGTGAAAACCAATGACTACCAATTCGTTCACAGCGCTCCAAAAATTCATTGAAACCCTCCATAAGATCTGGAAATTTTCCAAGTAAATCAGCAACCTGAAAGCACCTATTGTAAGAACTACATAAAACGAAGAAGTTTATGTGTAAAAAATACAACTGCTCCTGAATCATTGCATAACAACCTAACTTAAAAGAAATCAAAAGAACAGCTACAGATGAACTGTTTCTACACGACCAACTTGGAGATGAAAAATAAATAAGGCAACAGAATGTAAAAATGCAACTGGAAAAAATATAAAGAAGCATGGATATGCAAAAAATCGTGGAACACAAAAGAGAGTAGTTTCTGAAAGAATGAAAATAATTTGACTACCTATTTGTATTTCCATCTTTTGATCCAAAAAGTTTTAACTGGAATGTCAAACATTGGTCGTTGATGGCAGAATATACTTACCAGACTCAGCAATTCCTTTCTAGTAATGATTTCTGTACTGTAAATGTGAAGGCATTTTAAGAATGCCTGGTAATCATCTGCACTGCATAACCTCTCCTTGACTTTGTCACAAAAGGTGAATTCAGGACTGCACATACCTGGCAAGATCAAGCAGAAAAGTAAAATGGCACCAATTCCAACGTACTATAGACAGAAATAAAACCAGAATCTAATTGATGCAACATAGAGGAGGAAGTGTCCAAGGACGGTTCCGTTATTATTTATTTCCCTAAATTCTTTTATTTCCTTTCTTCTCGTTCTCCTTTACTTCTGGGTGACGATCTTTGGATTGGGTTGTTAAAAGAAATTGTGATCTAAACAACTATAGTGCAACGAAATAATATCATCTTACACTATCATATAAGTGCAGGTTGTATATCCAACCCCCTTACAAGAATATGAAAAAATAGAAATCATAAAAATAGGGTTATATGGTGAAATATCATGATTATTTACATAAAGGTAAAAGGATTCCTGTATTACCACTGAAAAACAGGGCTGTGACTTACTTTTCAAAGTAGCTTTATCATCATAGGAGGCCAAATTTGATGTCCCACCAAATTCTTCAACTCTCTGAGCAGGTTTCCTTTTCTCAGAGAGACGGTGCATGCTAATGTCCCCATTGTTCTCAGTGTCAGGATCTCTATCATGCTGATTGCAGTGTCTCTCATCCCTGTTTTCCTTTTCAGTATGCTTCTTCTGCTCCTTATGCAACTTCATAACAGTTTTATCATCATTCATACCTTGTTCTCCACTGGGGTCACTAATCCTGTTTCGTGATCGATGCTAAAATTTGAAGGGGATACGATTTAGTTAAAAAGCGACGGAACATAAATGGTGGTATAATGAGAATAAATATAGAAAGAACCTTATCCATATGAGATTGTCGCATTGTCTCATCATAATGATGGAAGGAATGACGATGAGGAGCTGACGCGGTAGCTGAAGTATCAGGCAGAAATCTAGTGAACTCATCAAGAAGATCTGGATGGTCGTCAAAAAGTACTGCAACCTGCAAATAAATATTTTAAAAACCAACACTTAAATAAATAAAAAAAGAACATAGCATGTGATTGCAGGAGATATACATACCTCCTTGTAAACCTCAGTGATACCCTTGTGGTCCTTTCTGTACATATTCAAGATGTCTAGGAAAGATTTATAAACACGGTCGTCATTTTGAAAACGTTTCTGCAGGTAAAAAAGGCAATGACATACCGTTACTACTGAACTTCCTAAAAAACTAAATTCAGAACAGGTTATTAACACAAGTTATTAAAATGCCACCTTAATTTTATTGACAAAACTGATAGCTTCATCAAACTCAACTGTCCTTTTTGGTTGAGCCTCTTCCACTTCGGCGAGTGTAATTTCATAACCCTTAGGCAAAAATGTATTAAACCCGAGTATTAGATCAGGGTGCCCATGAAACAATTCCTTCACCTTCGCTATGACACCAGCAGTATCAATTCTGCCATAAACAGATTAATTAGGTTATAAGGAGATGTTTCATTCATTCGCCAAAAGCATGGGTTGGTTTTGCGAAGAAAGATGTAACTTACCTTTGAGCCTTGAAATCTTTCATAACATCAAGGAACCTATCATATTTTTCCCTTTGATCTTGGAACATGTCCTTAACTTGCTTCAAATAACTTAATGCATCATTTGTAGTAAGTTTCTGTGTACTACCCGCAGTAACACCTGCACCATTGCCGCCACCTCCAGGAACACCACCACCACTTCCTCCTCCACCTCCACTGCCTACAGGAGGAGCATGTGACGGACCATACCTAATCACAAATGAGAAAATAAACATTATAAGATCAAAGAAAAACCGCGTAACAACACAAATAACTTAGAGAAAATATGTGTCTCATATTAACAAAAGTTCTTAAAGTCTTGATCCTCTCTCATATGTTCTGAAAAACATATTTCTAAATCCAACAATCATGTTCCAAAGCTAGCCTCACACTAATTCAAGTTGAAAGATAAGAAAACAAAGCACTGCGCACATAAAAGATCCAAGTTCTCTTCCCATAAAATAACCTCAGCAACCCTAGTCAAGACAACAATTCAACCTAATTGTTCTCTCTTTTCCACAAAGGATAGATTGACTCCTCATACATGACAAAAATTTAAGCCTCACACAAAAATACCCACAGCAACAAACGCTAGTAAATCAAAAATATTAAACACAATTCCAGATGTGCAAAAACTGAAAATAGAGCTTACGATTCTCCTCGAGAAGAACCACCAAATGGACGCTTAAATTGAGGGTTCACATACACCTCATCTCTTACTCGCTTCATCCCTCTCTGCACAAACTACCAACCCTCAACGTTAACAACAACAATACAATATATATATCATCAAAAGAACAAATTTATTCAAAGATTATAGAAAAACTAAAAACAATATAATCCCTTGTTTTCTTTTAAGAAAAAACAAACCTGACCAAAGTCTCTCCCTTGAAAACAGATCTAATCTTGTGCTAAACACAAACACACATGTAATGAAGAATTGCCCAGATCAAATTATACTTCAAAATTACATAATTTATTCTGGTCTTACAATTATCACCAGACTCTTAACAACGTTGCTGTAACAACAAATTAAAGTTATGAGATAACAAACTGAGAATGGAGATGAAAGATGTGTAATGAAGTTTTCTTTAGGAAATCTTACACTTTATTACGTGACTCTCAGTTTTTATATTATGATCGAAATTTCGAAAAATACTTTAGGCTTTTTGTATAGATGAGGGCTGTATTTTGGGCTTGTGGGTTTTGAAAAAGATTTGAACACTTCTTGGGCTGTAATTGTAACAAGTGGAGAGGTATCCAATAGTTTCTGAGAACCCAAGTTGATTTTCGTGTGTTCGTATTGAAATTTCGATTCAAAAGTTAGATACATATTCGACTCTGAGTGTAGAACCAAGTGAAAATGTCCTTTGTAGCATGATGACTCTAATGTTTGGGATGTGCATGTAGGAGGAATGCTTGTGATTTGATATACTTAATGGAAGATTTGGAGTGGACGCGTGCCAGTTATAAATCTATCGGTTATTGATTTTAACAATTTGGCGTATATGTGAGATCTACGTGTTAATTTTTGAAGTGGTGAATAACGGTAAATAGATTTATCGTTTAGCATCGAATATGATGGAATATGTTGTAAATGGAATTTAGTTGATATGCAAACATTTTATTTTCCATTAATGTTAATGCAAGTTTTAGTGATGATTTTAAGAATTTTAAGCTAGATAGGTAGGATATATGGACATCTTAGCTATTATGCAAATGATTTATTAGGTGACATTATCATTATGACTAATGTTAGCATAGTTTTTGCATTACTAAGTTAGCTTATATATATATACATATATATATATATATAATGTAGCTTATATTAGAGCCACCCCCTCCTCACCCCTTCCCCCCTCCCTCCAAAAAAGAATATGCTTATGGTAGTACATGAATAAGAAAAATTAATTCCAGTTTGATAAAATCCAGTTGTTTTTCTCTAAATCATGCTTTTGAGTTTTGATCATTTATTTAGTAGTTGGTGTTATAAATTTTATGGTTTGTGTTTACATAAGTATAATTTACTCAACTACATTTAAGAATATATTATCAAAAATTTATTCTTTTAAATCAAGAAACAATATATATATAACAACATATAAACATAAAAATAAGAATACTGCAATGATGAAGAGTTACGACACATGACGCTGTTCTGAAACAATGATTGTTTCTCTACGTTCAGGTTTTGACGGTTGATCACGACTCTAAGATAAAATCCCATTAACTCACAGTGGTATCTCATTTTATGTGTATGACCACAATGAGACGAGGAACCAATCCTTAATTACGTTGCCGAAACACTCATATGGGAAAAATACTCTTATGGGAGTAAAATAATCTCATAAACATTATACAAAAAGTGTGTCGGGGGAAACCCCTGGTAGAGTTGGTAAGGGCATCTGAACTTGTGGCCTAGGTCATGGGTTCGAATCCCACAGTAGGAATGCCTATTTGCCTTCTCTACTATGAGCTTGTCAGCTATGGGTAACCTCGGCTGGTTTAACTCTCTTGTGTGGTTTGCAGGCTATTATACAAAAGCGAGGTTTACCCAGTGCGCACCTGAAAGGGTAGCGGCTGTAGGTTTCCCTCGTCATCCAAAAAAAAAAAGTGTGTCACTCACAATGTGTTAAAAAAAAATAGACCATGACTGATGTGAATCTTCCCATGATGGGTTGATTCATTGCGGAATTTCCCCAAGATCAGAGTTTGCACACTAGTTGAATTGGTGAGATGGATATCTTTAACCCGAATTCGATTGCGACAACGAACCTTGGTATAGAAGACCTCGACCCGATGAAGTCAATGAAGACGAACCTCAGAACGAAATTATGATGACGCCACAAACGGTATGGATTTCCGCTTGATAAGTCGGGAACGAACGCCACGGATATAAAATCCGATAAGTTCAAAAGTTCTTAAAGAACGACGAGAGAATAAACTCACGGATTTTAATCAAAAATATTCTCTATTTTATTAATGAAAACTAAGCCTATTTATAGGCAAAAACAATAAACTTAATTTTGGTAAAAATCCTATAAAAAATGATATTTTCCAAAATCTAATTCCTACTAAAATAAGACTTTGCTAACTAAGTAAACTTCTCAAATAAAGGAAACCTAATTAAAGAAGGATATCAATCCAAATTGATATCTTCCTTATTCAAAAATTACTAACTAAATCTAACCCCTATATAAATGTGTGAATAACAAAATTGTTTCGTTCTATGTGAAAAGACATAATCGTCCTTACTATTAATTATGTTTCCTACATTATTAGGACTCTAATTTATATTGATGAGAAACACAATTTATTAGGACTCTAATTTATTTAATGTATAAAATAAAATATATAAAGTAACCTGCATTATTAGGACTCCAATTTATATTGATGAGAAACACAATTTATTAGGACTCTATTTGTTTAATATATAAAATAAAATTATATATATATATAAAGTAACTTATTATTATTGTTATTATGATTCCATCCGCCGTAAACATTGAATTAAATTATTGATGAGAAACGCAATTTAATTAGGACTCTAATTTATTTAAAGTATAAAGTAAAATTAAATATATAAAGTAAATTATTATTATTATTGTTATTAGGATCCCACCAGTAAATTGGGATTCCACCAGCCGTAAACATGTATTAAATTTAAAATTAAAAAATTAAATGTATAAAGTAAATTATTATTATTATTATTATTATTATTATTAAATCCCACCAACAGTAAATATGATTAAATTAATTAAAGAATCAAATGTATAAAATAAATTCTTATTATTATATATTATCAATTAAATTAAAATTATAAAATTATTTCATCCTATATGAAAAGTCATACATACACTTATTTGATTTTATAATTCTTTTAGTAATTTGAACTAGAAACCTATTAGTATCATAACTCTATATAATTTATTAAAAAGTCACTTTACCTTAAATACCTAATAAATTAGAAAACTAATAAATAAAACCTAGAACAAAATCTAAATATAATAATCATGATATACATATATATGTATGTACCCTATAAATGTGTGAATAACAAAATTGTTTCGTTCTATGTGAAAAGACATAATCGTCCTTACTATTAATTATGGGGATAAATGCAAATAACCCCACGTGAAATATTTTATTAGCTGAAAACCCCCTGTGAAAAAAATATAAGCTAAAAACCCCCTGTAAAAATTTTAAATTGCATAAAAACCCCTGTGAAAAAAAATTGGCTAAAAACCCCCTGTGAAATTTTCAAATTGCATGAAACCCCCTGTGAAAAAAAATATAGACTAAAAATATCCTATAAAATTTTTAAATTTACAAATTAATTAATAGTACTAATAATCAAATTTTAGGATATTAATTAAATTTTATCCAACAATTAATTTTCAATGTAGTTATATTTCGTAATGGTAAAATTTTACAAGGGCTTTTTAGGTTATATTTTTTTTCACATGGGGTTTCATGCAATTTGAAAATTTCACAAGGGGGTTTTATGCTATATTTTTTTCACAGAGGGTTTCATGCAGTTTAAAAATTTCATAGGGGGTTTTTAGCCTATATTTTTTCACAGGGGGTTTTCAGTCTTCATGTGGGGGTTATTTGCATTTATCCCTTAATTATGTTTCCTACATTATTAGGACTCCAATTTATATTGATGAGAAACACAATTTATTAGGACTCTAATTTATTTAATGTATAAAATAAAATATATAAAGTAACCTGCATTATTAGAACTCCAATTTATATTGATGAAAAACACAATTTATTAGGACTCTATTTATTTAATGTATAAAATAAAATTAAATATATATAGAATAAATTATTATTATTGTTATTATGATTCCATCCGCCGTAAACATTGAATTAAATTATTGATGAGAAATGCAGTTTAATTAGGACTCTAATTTATTTAAAGTATAAAGTAAAATTAAATATATAAAGTAAATTATTATTATTATTATTGTTATTAGGATTACACCAGTAAATTGGGATTCCACCAACCGTAAACATGTATTAAATTTAAAATTAAAAAAATTAAATGTATAAAGTAAATTATTATTATTATTATTATTAAATCTCACCAACAGTAAACATGATCAAATTAATTAAAGAATTAAATGTATAAAATAAATTCTTATTATTATTATTATCAATTAAATTAAAACTATAAAATTATTTCATCCTATATGAAAAGACATACATACCCTTATTCGATTTTATAATTCTTTTAGTAATTTGAACTAGAAACCTATTAGTATCATCACTCTATTTAATTTATTAAAAAGTCACTTTACCTTAAATACCTAATAAAATTAGAAAACTAATAAATTCTAAATATAATAATAATGATATACATATGTATGTAATATTCCTATATGATATTCCTAAACAACAATAAAAAGAATTAACTCCGTTCAATTTGAATAAGTTTCATATGCAGACACGTCATTCTAAGGTTATTTAAACAGATATTAGCTAAAATTTAAAGAATATTTAAAAAATCAAAGTTGGCATAAACAAACAAAATCTAAATAATATAATAATGATAATAATATAATAATAATTATTATTATAATTATATCTCTCTTCTATGTAAATATGTGAATAACAAAGTTGTTTCGTCTTATGTGAAAATACTTTCATACAACCATTTTTATAATAATTGAATTTATATAGAAGAATTCTAATAGTAATGGAAAATTATTTATATAGCAAAACAATGTTTATAAGGAAAAAGACATTGGTGTCGTTATTATAATAATTGAATTTATTATATAAATTTTCTTTAATACTAATGAGTAATGAGAAATCATTTATATAGCAAAAACGATCTCTATAAGAAAAGAAATATATTTGTTGTTAGACACAGACACTGTTTAAGAAATAAACTATATATATACCTAAATTTTCATAATGTCTGCCTATAAACAAAACATTTAGTTGTCTTTTACTTATTTGATGAACATAATATTATTGTGGACATATTTATATATTACATTATATATAGATACAGTAGAAAATTATTTAGTAGTAGGACTTTCATTATATTAATTATATTAATAGGACATTGTATAAATAAATAGTAGAACAAAATTAAGAACACTAATATAATGAAAATAATTGAATTTTTTGGACTCATATTTGCAAGTATCAAATTCTTGCAACCCATATATAGTATAGAAAAAATTATGTGGACTCAATTATGTGGAGTCTTGATTTGTAGTGGTCAAGTTCATTTAGCAATAATTCCACTAGCATCACATTATATGCAATTTAGCTACACTGGATAAGAAATTGACACATAAATATCACACAAGGTATTAGAGTGTGAAGACCACCAATGTGAAAGTAAAATTGATTCGTACATATCCATGCATAGCCATGCATTATATGCCAAATTAGGGAAAGATTCCCCACATGAGTTAAAGATGCGAGATGAGTAATATGGAATTGAGCCATCCACGTAGCCAAGTAAATTATGGTTATGAATTATTAGGTATAAATGACATTTTTACAAGAGATAGTTGTCTGAGTTAAGTTTATTTTGGTAACATTAAGGAGAGATTATGATGAGAGTGTGGCGGAAGACGGAGGAGTTTATGGTGTGAATGATGAGTGGGAAGTTGTGGAAAATATATAGCATGCAAGTTAGGATTTCCATGAAAGATGGGCAGAAGATAAGGTTTGGAGAAATGGAGCGACAACAAGATTTGTGTGCATGTGAAATTGCGATGATGGATTGACTTAATAGGGTTTTGTGCGTAGTACATCGTCGAGATAGGGAAGAGCAAGTTGGTGTTTGGATTTGTAGTATGAGAGGGCTAGGTTTTAGTTTGAGGCACCGACTTGGTCGGGAGGTTAGGCAACGAGTAAGGATTGGAATCAGGATGTCAAATGTGTAATATATGTTGGCGACTCTGGGATGGGGAATTAGGGTTAGGGTTAGCATATAGTTTAGGGTTGGAGTTTGTATGAGAGAGACGCGACATTCGAATTAACAACAGTGGAGAGAGGGGTACTCATACCATCTTTGGAATGAAAGATTGAGGGGGGCAACAAGAGTAGGTGATAAATCAGAGAGATTGTGTGAGAGAGTGTCATCAAGAAGGATGAAGTTTGATGATTATGATGATATCGATCGTCATCTTGAAAAATGATAATGAAGATTAAACATTATTGAAAAAAATTAGATTTCTATGAGGAAGAAGAATGATGTCTCTGATAAATTTTAATATGATGTTAATACAACATACTAATATTTTTTGGTCAAAAGTTTCTTTTACAATAAAGTAAACATAATAGGTTGTTTAAAAATAGATAAAACAAACATAATAACGGTTGGTTAAGAAAAAAATCTATTAATAGTAGAACATCATTTAGTAAAAGGAATTCAAATAGTTTCTTTGAAAATTATTTGAAAAATGTGAGTTATATATATATATATATTCAATTGCAAGGATTTGTGAAATATATCAAATCAAGCGTAATTATATTTGTGAACGATGTTTACGTTATTGCTTTGTATTTTTGTGATGGTTATGTGATTTAAAGTATCAAATAAGAGAAAAAATAACAATTTAATAATGAAATTGTTGATGAGAGATGTGAAATTATGAGGAATAATGTGATGTAATTTATGTTGACTAATAAGAACTATACATGAACATAATAAATTTGAAAGAAAATGAATTAGATTGAAAATATGTTATATTTCAAACTTTGAGAAACTTGTGATGAAATAATTTTTGCAAACATACATGTAAATAATTTTTGAAATATAAGGTGTTAAAAAAAACTGAGAGAAAAATATAAATTAACAATTAGATTTGGCTCATCTTTGAATATGACTTATTTTATTCTAATTTTGTAAGTTTATTCAAAACAAGTTTAAATGTTTAATGTTTTAAATGATTAATAAGAATTCAATTTATTTAGTATAGTAATAAATTAATAACTATGAAATCATTTGATAGAATAATAATAATTTATTTTAATTTAGTTCATTATTAAAAGAATCACGTGCGAACCACGTGCGACGCACGTGATATTTTCTAGTATATATAAAACTATCTAAATATAAAATAAAACATAATAAAAGGAAATATAATATTCCTAATAATATTCATATCATTCCCCTCCTCTTGAAAGGGATTTGTCCTCAAATCCAAAACGTCATTTGTATGCAGTATCGTCGATGCGTTGTTGAAATTGAACATGATCACCATTGAAATTTTGTCCACCCATGTGCTTTGGCTCACTCTTTTTCTTTACCTTCACTTGATCTTCATAAACTTGTTGAGGTGTTAGTGCAACAATCACTTGTTCGTTCACTTTTATCTCACCACTATCATTGACCCACTGTAGCTTGTATGGTTTAGGTTGCTCCAAAAGAGATATTTTTAACTTGTCAACAATAGATGTATTAACGATTTTTGGGAAATTATCACCAATAGTCCCGTTACATACCTTATCTTCAACCACATTCACGTGTTCGCTCAATTTTCTTGTCGAAACTAAAGTCAATGCATCATGCACTATACACCTTTCACTCGTGTCCTCCAATGATAGCATCTCATTAATGTTGGAACCTTTATCGTCTTGGTTGTTATGGTGGGTCGTCTCTTCTTTGTGTTCCATCTTTGATTCATCGTTTTGATTTTTATGGTGGCTTGTCTCTTGTTTGTGCTCCATCTTTGATTTTTATTTGGCTTGCCACTCATTCTTTTTCCGTTGGTATGCTTCCCAAGCACGTTCCGAAGCATGTTCCCAAGCACGTTCCGAAGCATGTTCCCAAGCTTGTGTATTTGGGCGAAAACTACCCCTTCTCTTGAGTTGGCTCTCATACCGATCCATCCTCTCGTGGATGGGCTTTAACATCTTCTTCATCTCAGCTTTTAACCCATTAATAATGAACTCAATGTCACTTTCTCTTATATATCTAGGAAATCTTTCCTTCGACATTTTAATGTCCATCTGCAAATAATTTCAATTTTTTTTTTGGATTTTTTTTTTTTGATTTTTTTTTTTTTTGGATATTTTTTTTTTTTAAAATTTTTTTTTGTGGAACGAAACCCACGAAAATACACTAGACAGAATCTGAAAAAAAAAATTCAAAATATGAGATAACTGCCGGTAGGGCTTTCCAGAAACTACGTGGCAAACGTAGCTCTGATACCACTTGATGTGAATCTTCCCATGATGGATTGGTTCATTGCGGAATTTCCCTAGGATCTGAATTTGCGCACGAGTTGATTGGATGAATGGTTATCTTTAACCCGAATTCAATTGCGACAACAATTGCGACAACGAACCTTGGTATAGAAGATCTCGACCCGATGAAGTCAATGAAGACGAACCTCAGAACGAAATTATGATGACGCCACAAACGGTATGGATTGCCGCTTGATAAGTCGGGAACGAACGCCACGGATATAAAATTCGATAAGTTCAAAAGTTCTTAAAGAACGACGAGAGAATAAACTCACGAATTTTAATCAAAAATATTCTCTATTTTATTAATGAAAACTAAGCCTATTTATAGGCAAAAACAATAAACTTAATTTTGGTAAAAATCCTATAAAAAAGGATATTTTCCAAAATCTAATTCCTACTAAAATAAGACTTTGCTAACTAAGTAAACTTCTCAAATAAAGGAAACCTAATTAAAGAAGGATATCAATCCAAATTGATATCTTCCTTATTCAAAAATTACTAACTAAATATATATAAAACTATCTAAATATAAAATAAAACATAATAAAAGGAAATATAATATTTCTAATAATATTCATATCAATGACCTCTTTATATAAGAGATGAATTTTGACCAACTCAAATAAATTAATAGGCAACTAAAAATCACCATAATCATCACAAATCAAATACTAATTAGCCGACGATCAGAATCACATATATTAGATAATAATGGGCTATTGGTCTATAATAAATTGTAAATAAATAGACACACTACTGGTGAGATTTTAATAAAATAAAATGGTTGAAAATAAAATAATAAATAGAGAATTTTAAAGTTTATAATTTCCTACAAATTGGGTATGACAAGTGGTAACAAATTGGGGATGATGTGAATATAATATTGTCTATTTGAGTAAGTTTTATTTTTTAATTAAGAAGTTTTGTCTTTTTTTAAACTGCATTTTCACTTCAACAGTGAACCAAATGCTAAGTATGATTTTTTAGCACCCAAAATTCATTTAGAATGGGCTTTCAGTTAATTAGGCAAAAAGCTGAAACATTGACGTTACTTTCAAGTTTCAACTATTGACAAATACATTCAGATTTTAGTCTATAGATGCATATTCCGTTCGTCAAGGTTCAATGAACAATACAGTGTGATGGGCTTATACAAATTGGGTTTTCAATTGTTGATATCCTTGGGCCTATTAATTTATAATATCTGTATCTATAATCTATATCTATAATCTATCTATAATCTATAACTATTATAAAAGTATGAATCTTATGAGAGTGATTTACATTTCTTAACTTTTTTGAAGAGTCTAAAATACCCTTATATGAATATCATACTTTTAAAATAAGGTAAAGACAATTGAGTAAATTTATTATACTTATAGTTAATTTTATTCCTTTAAAACTTAATGTTAGTTCATTAAATACAATATTGTAGCAAATGATTTAATTAATTTGTTGTATACATTCAAATAGTATTTTTTTAATTGTGTTAGTTCATTTTATATAATTTAATAATACATGAATAAATTTTGTATTATATATTACATATTAGTATTATTATAAATATACATATATATTATTTATGTACATTTACACTTATATTTTATTTATAAAAGTGTGAATTATTTTGGATAACCTACATAATACATTTCTTAACCTTACAGTAATAAATTCATATTTAATTAAGAAAATATTATATTTAATATTATTGCTATCAAATTAGTGTACATGAACTTGAATTTATTCTAAACAAGTTGTTCAATGTACATTAACATGAATTATCCATAAGAATATGAATAGGTCAAATCACATTACATTCTTTTTGTCTATAAATTAGCAAATTCCATTAAATTGTTTCTCAATTGTATGTTGTTCATATTGAGGATGAGGTTCATAATAAAATGAAGGTATTACAAAATTTAAGTTTAGTTGGATCTAAAAATTAGATACAAGGCGCACCCTAAGGGTAGCGGCTGCGGGTTTCCCTCGTCATCCAAAAAAAAAAAAAAATTAGATACAAGTACAATGGTATTGAAGGGTGCTATAAATGGTGTAACTCAGAGCAATATTATCAAAATCAATGGCAGAAATGGTGCTATCAAAATCATATTATCGAAAGTGAATTCGTCTATTTGCAAGAGTATTACAGAGTCAAGAGCATTGCAGAAATGGGGGCTTGCATTGCCGTGTTTTGTGAGTTGAAGGCTGGGTTTGTGATGGCGACGACTTATTAGCTGTTTTTTCTGCCGTTGATGAGGAATGGTGCTGATGTGAGGGTGACTCGAGAATTAAGAGTTGTGGGCGAGCTTGTCAAGAACAAAATCATGGAGTTTTGGTTGCATATGGGCTATAGATTTGCTTAATCGATGATATTATGTACTAAATCTAATAAATTTACATGTATTTATTCACTAATTTTATTGGATTTGTAAGTGGTTAAAATAATTATTACATAATCTATATATAAATTGAAGGGCAATCACATTTTCAAATCTTCAGACCATATACAAGAATAACAATACTACTAATAAAACATATTTCTAGATAAGATTATATTTTTCATTCAAGTTAGTGTGAATCATTTTGGATAACCTACATAATACATTTCTTAATTTTTTTACAATATCAAAAGAACTCCTATATTAATAATTTAATATTTTATATGTATGTATGTATGTATTCTATTTTAAAAGCGTGAATGAGTTACATGATTTACATCTCTAAATCAATAATTTTAACAATGTCAGGAAAGAGGAGTTGCATGCTTGTAAGGAAGTATACCATCAATTTATATCCACATAATTCACTTTTATGAAAGAAGTTTAACAAAGCAATCAGAAATTAAACTTTGCCTCGTGGAGTTCGAGGTGTGCTTGTTCATGTCTGCATTGCATCTACATTGGCCTGCTGGAAAGACAGATTGCGAGAGATCCCGATCAAGGACCCTTTACTAAAGCATGCAGCGCGAGCGTACCTACAGGCTACAACCTATGGCGGCGGCGCGTGACGATCACACGAGGTGGTAGAGAGGGTTGCAGGATACATTTTGCGGGTTGTTTGGGTGCTTAAACGGCGTCGTATTTATGGCGTTTGATGGAGTAAAAGATAAACGGTTAATGATGAAGTTGAATGAGATAAGAAACAAATTGAAGCTTTTTTTTGGGGGGGGGGGGGAATGGAAAAAGAATTAAAATAAATATATTTTTTTAATTTTTCGTACATGGTATACAAACTTTTTTGTTCTTTTCATTTTTTTGTGTGTGTTTTAAATCATGATTATTGAGAGGAATTTTCCATTATGAATCACATTAATTGTATCTATGAATGAAATTGTTTTGTCTCATCGCCTTTCTCCTTTTATTTTATTCCTTTTTGATAAAATTTCTATTGTAGTAAGATATTCTCAATACTATTACACGTTACATAACATTTGAACGGTATGTATAATTTTTTTTTGCTATTAACTAATAAAACACAAATATCTATAAAATTAATAGTTGACCTAGCATTGTAGAAAAATATTTAGTTAATGCCGGCAAATCAATAGTTTAATGTGGTCAAATTTATATTTAACAGAGATTGAATTAATATAATTTCTATTACATTTCGAATATGATTTATATAAGTGGCTTCAATAAATTGGGAAACAATATTTATTCTCGAAAATATTTTGTAAACAATATTGAACTATTTTAATTTGTGCCAACTATGTTTGAACTTTGTGGAGCACCACATTGATGGGTTAATTTAAATAATATTTACATAAATAGTCAAGATAGTATACTTATATTAATTATAAACAATAATAACAAACCATACGATTATATTATATATTTTTTAAATTAATGAGTATTATATTCTTTTTGTCAATGGTAGTGCAACCGTGCTAGATGTGTAGATCGTGTAAGAGTTTATAGATTGCAAATGATTTACTTTACCTATGTATTTGATTAATTATTATTTGATTGGATTCATATTTTTCCCCCTCAAAATGAGATATTAATGAGATTAGTATTTCTCAAGCACAATGAGATTATGAGGCAAATAGTCCAACTCAAGAAAAAAATAATGGTACAAAGAGTTAGAATAAAAATCAAATGAAAAAAATATAAATTGAGAGCACATTTAAATACATTCAAAATTCAGAAGCAACATGAAGTAGTAAAACCTAGAATATGATACCATTCATCTAAATAATCTTTTGATGGTAAATTTTATTTTGTGCAATTGTAGTCTATATTCAAAAGGTCAAATTAGTCAAATAATTATTATGGATAAAAGCATACTGCTAGCTTATACTTATAATTTAGGTCAATGAATGTGAAGTGATTTTTTTTCTTTTTTATATGAAATATCTTAGTTTAGCAAATGAATAATCATTACATTAAGTTTAATTCACACACTTACACAAAATGAATCCAATTCAACTTATCATCAAACATCAGTTTGCAAGGTGTGACGTTGTATTGCTTTGCCTACAAATATTGATTAACATGACCAACTAAAACTTGAGGAAATTTTATGAAGGACATGTTTCAATGGAGTTGATCCCTCATATAGTCATATACCATTGGATTACCTAATAAGAGGTGATCAAATTACTGTGAAGAGGAAATCTTATTCGATCAGAGTTTTACAGTGATCATGACTCGAATCCATATATACAAGGCTTAATTTTTCATGGAAATTAATAATGAAATATATCAAGAAAAATACGAGCTTCATTTTTCTTTCTATGATTTACTTCGACTAAATAACATGAGTTAGTTTCTTAAAAAATAATTTATTTTGGCTATAAAAATAAACAAATTTTAAACATTCAATAGTTATTAGTAGATCAAGATATATATATATATATATATATGATAATGTTGAGAAATGACTTTATATGTTGTCTCAACTTATATCTTTATGCATCATGGATAAAGAGTTATATAGAATTAATAAACAATATATAAATATAAATAACAAACAAAATAATTTAGAATTGATATTCCTCAACTTTAACATTCCATCAACTAAAGGTTAGAAGAAAAAATAAAACAATATCAACAATCATAAGAAAATACATTTTCTATCCTATAACTTAATCAAAGTTGAATTTTGGCATCATTTATTATGAATTTCTCACGTTTGGTCTCGTGACTATCAAAAAGTCTCATATTTAATCTAACCATCAACTCTGTTAGTCAATACCTTGACCAAACTTTTCGGAAAAATATTATCCATAAAAGACATATGAAATTGAGCAGAAACATCATAAAATTGATTATGATTCTTATATTAGTGTATTCACATATGAATTCTTCCTAAATAGTTCGATCAAAGTGTTGAACTAATGAAGTTGATCATTAGATTTTAGACGGGGAGACTAAATGTGAGATATTTTGGTCAACTCCGTTGGTCAATACTTTGATAAGACCTTTTTAGGAGATTGTATGCATAAAAGCCACATGACATGGAGTAAAAATATCATAATCTTGAATATAATCCATGTATGAGTGTATTTATGCAATTATTCTTTAAAAATAACTGATTAAAGTGTAGACGAACAAAGTTCATTATAAGATTATGCACGGTGGGACTAAATACAAGACATTTTAAAAGTAATTGAACTAAATGTGAAAAACTCATAATAAATTGGATTAAAAGTGAACTTGAGCTAAGTTACTACACGAAAACTACAAGTTTCCCATATATAATTGAATAATTAATAATATGAAAGAATTCTATAAAATAAAGTTAAAAACATAACATCATGAGTATAGGACAAACTACAGAGCTTGTACAAGGTTCATATGCTCATCTTTTATAATTTTTTTCGGTAAAAATTTACTTGATTTGATTTAGGTATTTTGGATGCTTATTTATTTAGTTCATTTAACATTTTATTTAAAGATTTGTATTATTTATGTTTTATCATTCCAATACCTTAAAAAATAAATCAATTAATTTTAGTAGATGAATAATTAAGTTTTATATATCTAGCTCTTTGTTTAGGTAAAAGTATTAATAATGAATCTCGATTTTGATGATAACAAGAATCACTTTAGGAAATAAAAAGTAACCTCTCCATTATTTTATAACTATTAGGTAGGTTAGTTGCATTTTGCCCTCATGTGAAAATGATTATACGCAAGTAAATCTCATTTGTTGAGAAAATAGCCAAAATCTCCAAGTAATTTGTGGATTGCACATAGTCATTTTCCATTATTACAGTCTAAACACATTAATTTTTTGTGCTTTCCATTATAATCCTCAATTTGGTGAATATTAATTTAGTTTTTGTAATGGATCATTTATAGGAAATTGTTAGAATCACCAAAGAAATCCCTGCGTAATTTTTAGATGCTAAGGCTTTGTTTGTTTATAATTTTTTGGATAAAATTTTAAAATTTTCTCGAAAATTATGTACTATGAAAATTCGTGTGAAAATGGTAGGTGTTTGTTTATATTTTTAGAATTATGTTAAAAGTTGTAAGAGGTTGATCATGACCATCGATCGGTCGGAAGGTTAAGAGTGATAGATATTATTTATGTTCAAAGTCAGGCGCTTCCTTGTATCCCGCTTGGCAGTACATAAGGGGAAAGACGAGAATAGACCTCAAGGTCGGAACCTACTCTTTTGGTTTTCTTTCTTTGGTTGGTGATGTATATAATGATTATGAAAATAAAAAATAAAGAAATTTAGATAAAGAAAATGTAAAGTATGAAAGAGAAAGTGAAATAATGATTGATTTGATTGGTAAATGTGTAAAAAATTGTATATATGATTCATAGTTAGTTATATAAGAGATTTGAAAGTTGAGTTGAAAAAAGTAGAATTTGGATGAGAATTTGGTGTGTTAAGTTTATTTTGAATTTTGTGATTTAAAAAGTTGAAAATGGGTTTTGAAAACATAAACAAACAAGGCCTAAATAATTCATGTCCATTATTACAGTCTAACACCGTCATTTTTTTCCTTTTCCGTTATACTCCTCATTTTGGTGAATATTACATTTTTTTTATGTATTTTCATTCGTTGGATTATTTTGTTTTATTCACTTTTCCTCTGAGAAATATGAAAAATAAAGAAAAATTAGAAGAATAAATTTTATATGAAATTCAGTAAAAATCTAGAGAAAATAAAACTAATTTCGACAAAATAAAAAAAGTATAAAGTTTTGAAAAATCTGAAAAATATTGAAAATAAATCAGCAAAATAAAAAGGAAAGAAGAAGAGTAAAAAAGTTCTATAGAATAATAAAAAATTTGATATAGAGCACGAGTGGTGAAGGAGGCGAACAAGTCATGGTGGATTAGACTATGGTATGAGTAGAATGCGATGGCGGATAAACGAGAGCAGGGAGAGGATGATGTTGAGTGTCTCTTATAGAATTTCCATTGTCCCAGGGGTTGACGAACATGATTTTTCCCCAAGAGCAACCACATGTCTATCATGATTCACACGAACCAACCAGACTTGGATCGACTCGATGCGGAATTCTCAAGGTCAACTTCTAATTGGATGATGGATGGATATGCTTAACCCAAATTCGACTGCTACACTAATAAACCTCAGTATTAATAACATTGGGCCAATGAAGTCAACGAATACGAACATCAGAACGAATTTATAATGACGTTATAAATGAGATGAAAAACTATTTGATAAGTCAGGAATGAACGCGATATATATAAAATTCAATAAATTCAAAAGCGTTCTTAGAGAACACGAGAGTTAAAATCCAAGAGTTCGTAGCTTATTTATAAGCAAAAATTACAAGAGTTTTAATTTTGGAATGAATCCTAATAAAAGGAGGGTATCAATCCAAATCGATATTTTTCTTATCCAAACAACTAATAAAATCTATCTAAATCTAAAATAAACGAAAATACAAAATCTAATATAACTCAAAATATATTCGCAATAATGACATTCGAGTGTGAAAACCAAATGAAAATGATCACCCTGATTCTTTACCTTTGTTTGTTTCTCTATCACACATATTTTTTATGCACAGACTACATAATTTTATGAAAACCGTAATTGAGGTTAAAATAAAGACACATTGAATGGACTTCAGAGAAAAAAATATTGCAGTTGTTTTAAAATTAAAGATAAAAATGAATTAAAAAGTTAAAATCAACATAGATATTCATTTTCTATTTGGATTATAATCAAGAGATAGTTTCAAGTGCACAAAGAACTAACAGAAAATAATAAAAAAGCATGCGACAAATAAAAGTTAAATATGATAACAAATAAATAAAGCATGAATACGTAAGAATTTATTTATTCACATTATTATTCATATTTCAATTTTCAATCAATTTTGTTCTTTATGCACTAATTTAATTTTTTATACCAATCAATATTGAGCTGTTCAAATAATTATGTTTTATCGAATACAATTCTTTCATTAAATTATTGTTAAAGTTTCAAATCTATAATATATATTTTCATAATTGAAAAATATCTATATACGTTTTAACGAGGTCACATAATGAAAACTAAAATAACCATGCAATAATAAATTATTGTTATCCTTTAATATAAAAATAATTATTATTATTACTACATAAATGAATGTACAAGAATTTAAAATTATAAGTTCACAAGTTTGTCCAATGTAAATGTTTAATGGATTCCAATACTAACTAATCTTCAATTGTTAAGACTTATTTATAGCCATTGAGTTGCGATGAGTGTGGATTGAGAGGTAAATAAAAAAGAAGATTGTGACATCTAATAAAATCAAATTAGAGTAGTCATGATGCACAAATATGGGAAACGACATGGCACGTACACGGACACCAGATACATTATTTTTCAAAAAAAATGTAAGACAAAAAACGACACTAATACATGTATATATAAAAATTAATTGTTTTATAAGGCTCAGTGTGTTAGAAAAAGTTCAACTACTCACAGTTAGTACTCAATAAGTCAATAACAAATGAAAATAATAACAAATAAGTGAAATAAAAAGCAAACATTAATCGTCATACAAATAATGAAAATAATAACAGTCTAATCTTCTATTTTAGTTCCAATAGACTGTTGGTATGATTTGGAGGTTGTCATTTTAGTTCACAACCTTGGGTTGTCTCCACTCGGAGGTTGGGAGGTGTGGCTTCAATGATGAGTCATGGCATATTAAGTTTGTTTGTTTGTTGATTTCATACTAGATAAGTTTTGTTATTCTAATTCAAGCTATGGTGACAACATAATATAAATACTGTAACTATGAAAATTCAAATTTTGATGGTAGATCACAAATACAATAATGGCATGCAATAAAACAACTAAAATGATGAATAACAAACCAAATATAAATAATAAGGTTTAATTATATCAATATTTGATTAGTCTTTTTAAACTCTTGACTTATATTTCAGTAGAACTACACATTGCTCAAATACTGATTCATGCATCGCTTTTTATTTCCAATAAATGATGCATGGCGTATCATTCATTTATAATTGTTTTGGCTTTTTATTTCCAATAAATGATGCATAATGTAACATTCATTATAATTATCTTGGGTTTGTCATATTAGGAAACCTTATTCCCGCTTAATATTTTTGAATACACCTTAAATGCACAGTGTCATCAACTAAGAATACGTGAACCTTATTCTCGACCTCAAGCCAACTACAACCAGGCTCTTTCTTAACCCCTCGGTCCCTCATAAATTTTCTCACAATTGCAACGTCATCCCATCGACCCGCATTTGCAAGCATATTTGCCAAAAGTATATAAGTGCCGTCGTGTTGTGACAGTTCGAAGATTGGAGACAGCTTCTGCTGCAAGCTTGCTACTTTCATCTTGAGCTTTGATAGCCTGCTTTGACATGTTTTTGAGCAGAACACGCTTGCAGTAGTAACAAATTATGATCAAGGGTTGCACAGCTATCATTACCAATGCTAGCTTCCATGCTATGGCTAATCCCATGGTACAAGCTATAATTACTGCAGAGACAGTCTGGATTACAAGTGCCATCTGATCCCTGTTTTCCTTTTCAGTATGCTTCTTCTGCTCCTTATGCAACTTCATAACAGTTTTATCATCATTCATACCTTGTTCTCCACTGGGGTCACTAATCCTGTTTCGTGATCGATGCTAAAATTTGAAGGGGATACGATTTAGTTAAAAAGCGACGGAACATAAATGGTGGTATAATGAGAATAAATATAGAAAGAACCTTATCCATATGAGATTGTCGCATTGTCTCATCATAATGATGGAAGGAATGACGATGAGGAGCTGACGCGGTAGCTGAAGTATCAGGCAGAAATCTAGTGAACTCATCAAGAAAATCTGGATGGTCGTCAAAAAGTACTGCAACCTGCAAATAAATATTTTAAAAACCAACACTTAAATAAATAAAAAAAGAACATAGCATGTGATTGCAGGAGATATACATACCTCCTTGTAAACCTCAGTGATACCCTTGTGGTCCTTTCTGTACATATTCAAGATGTCTAGGAAAGATTTATAAACACGGTCGTCATTTTGAAAACGTTTCTGCAGGTAAAAAAGGCAATGACATACCGTTACTACTGAACTTCCTAAAAAACTAAATTCAGAACAGGTTATTAACACAAGTTATTAAAATGCCACCTTAATTTTATTGACAAAACTGATAGCTTCATCAAACTCAACTGTCCTTTTTGGTTGAGCCTCTTCCACTTCGGCGAGTGTAATTTCATAACCCTTAGGCAAAAATGTATTAAACCCGAGTATTAGATCAGGGTGCCCATGAAACAATTCCTTCACCTTCGCTATGACACCAGCAGTATCAATTCTGCCAAAAACAGATTAATTAGGATATAAGGAGATGTTTCATTCATTCGCCAAAAGCATGGGTTGGTTTTGCGAAGAAAGATGTAACTTACCTTTGAGCCTTGAAATCTTTCATAACATCAAGGAACCTATCATATTTTTCCCTTTGATCTTGGAACATGTCCTTAACTTGCTTCAAATAACTTAATGCATCATTTGTAGTGAGTTTCTGTGTACTACCCGCAGTAACACCTGCACCATTGCCGCCACCTCCAGTATCACCACCACCACTTCCTCCTCCACCTCCACTGCCTACAGGAGGAGCATGTGATGGACCATACCTAATCACAAATGAGAAAATAAACATTATAAGATCAAAGCAAAACCACGTAACAACACAAATAACTTAGAGAAAATATGTGTCTCATATTAACAGAAGTTCTTAAAGTCTTGATCCTCTCTCATATGTTCTGAAAAAACATATTTCTAAATCCAACAATAATGTTCCAAAGCTAGCCTCACACTAATTCAAGTTGAAAGATAAGAAAACAAAGCACTGCGCACATAAAAGATCCAAGTTCTCTTCCCATAAAATAACCTCAGCAACCCTAGTCAAGACAACAATTCAACCTAATTGTTCTCTCTTTTCCACAAAGGATAGATTGACTCCTCATACATGACAAAAATTTAAGCCTCACACAAAAATACCCACAGCAACAAACGCTAGTAAATCAAAAATATTAAAACACAATTCCAGATGTGCAAAAACTGAAAATAGAGCTTACGATTCTCCTCGAGAAGAACCACCAAATGGACGCTTAAATTGAGGGTTCACATACACCTCATCTCTAACTCGCTTCATCCCTCTCTGCACAAACTACCAACCCTCAACGTTAACAACAACAATACAATATATATATCATCAAAAGAACAAATTTATTCAAAGATTATAGAAAAAACTAAAAACAATATAATCCCTTGTTTTCTTTTAAGAAAAAACAAACCTGACCAATGTCTCTCCCTTGAAAACAGATCTAATCATGTACTAAACACAAACACACATGTAATGAAGAATTGCCCAGATCAAATTATACTTCAAAACTACATAATTTATTCTGGTCTTACAATTATCACCAGACTCTTAACAACGTTGCTGTAACAACAAATTAAAGTTATGAGATAACAAACTGAAAATGGAGATGAAAGATGTGTAATGAAGTTTTCTTTAAGAAATCTTACACTTTATTACGTGACTCTCAGTTTTTATATGATGATCGAAATTTCGAAAAATACTTTAGGCTTTTTTATAGATGAGGGCTGTATTTTGGGCTTGTGGGTTTTGAAAAAGATTTGAACACTTCTTGGGCTGTAATTGTAACAAGTGGAGAGGTATCCAATAGTTTCTGAGAACCCAAGTTGATTTTTGTGTGTTCGTATTGAAATTTCGATTCAAAAGTTAGATACATATTCGACTCTGAGTGTAGAACCAAGTGAAAATGTCCTTTGTAGCATGATGACTCTAATGTTTGGGATGTGCATGTAGGAGGAATGCTTGTGATTTGATATATTTAATGGAAGATTTGGAGTAGACGCGTGCCAGTTATAAATCTATCGGTTATTGATTTTAACAATTTGGCGTATATCTGAGATCTAC
The DNA here is from genome assembly GCA_963669365.1 of Verbascum thapsus. Lineage (NCBI taxonomy): Eukaryota > Viridiplantae > Streptophyta > Magnoliopsida > Lamiales > Scrophulariaceae > Verbascum > Verbascum thapsus. Next base: position 20,745,701 of record OY770107.1, read on the forward strand.
GTGTTGATTTTTGAAGTGGTGAATAACGGTAAGTAGATTTATAGTTTAGCATCGAATATGATGGTATATGTTGTAAAAGGAATTTAGTTGATATGCATACATTTTATTTTCCATTAATGTTAATGCAAGTTTTAGTGATGATTTTAAAGAATTTTAAGCTAGATAGGTAGGATATATGGACATCTTAGCTATTATGCAAATGATTTTTTAGGTGACATTATCATTATGACTAATGTTAGCATAGTTTTTGCATTACTAAGTTAGCTTATGTATATTACATATATATATATAATGTAGCTTATATTAGAGCCACCCCCTCCCTCCAAAAAAGAATATGCTTATGATAGTACATGAATAAAATAAATTAATTCCAGCTTGATAAAATCCAGTTGTTTTTCTCCAATTCATGCTTTTGATCATTTATTTAGTAGTTGGTGTTATAAATTTTATGATTTGTGTTTACATAAGTATAATTTACTCAACTACATTTAAGAATATATTATCAACAATTTATTCTTGTAAATCAAGAAATAATATATATAAAACAACATATAAACATAAAAATAAAAATACTGCACTGATGAAGAGTCACGCCACATGACGTTGTTCTAAAACAATGATTGTCTCCTTACGTGCACGTTTTGACGGTTGATCACGACTCCAAGATAAAACTCCATTAACTCACAGTGCTATCTCATTTTATGTGTATGACCACAAGGAGATGAGGAACCAATCCTTAATCACGTTGTCGAAACACTCATATGGGAGTAAACTAATCTCATAAACATTATACAAAAAGTTGTCACTCACAATGTGTTAAAAAAAATAGACCATGACCTCTTTATAAAAGAGTGAATTTTGACCAACTCAAATAAATTAATGGGCAACTAAAAATCACCATAATCATCACAAATCAAATACTAATTAGCCGACAATCAAAATCACATATATTAGAGAATAATGGACTATTGGTCTATAATAAATTGTAAATAAATAGACACACTACTTGTGAGATTTTAATAAAATAGAATGGTTGAAAATAAAATAATAAATAGAGAATTTTAAAGTTTATAATTTCCTACAAATTGGGTATGACAAGTGGTAACAAATTGGGGATGATGTGAATATAATATTGTCTATTTGAGTAAGTTTTATTTTTTAATTAAGAAGTTTTGTCTTTTTTTAAACTGCATTTTCACTTCAACAGTGAACCAAATGCTAAGTATGATTTTTTAGCACCCAAAATTCATTTAGAATGGGCTTTCAGTTAATGAGGCAAATAACTGAAACATTGACGTTACTCTCAAGTTTCAACTATTGACAAATACATTCAGATTTTAGTCTATAGATGCATATTCCGTTCGTCAAAGTTCAATGAACAATACAGTGTGATGGGCTTATACAAATTGGGTTTTCAATTGTTGATATCCTTGGGCCTATTAATTTATAATATTCATTTTAAAATTCTAATACCTTACTACAATTTTCAAGTTTTAAGAAAATAATAATTAAATTTCATAGTTGGAAATATGTTACTCATGCACATGAAAAACGATACTATTTTTCAAGTATTCATACGTATGTATATTATACTATATCAGTAATGTAAAATAAACGCAAGAAATGCAACAATAAACAACAAAACAAACTTGAAGCTTTCCCATTTTTCTGTACATTTACATCCATTTCATAGCATACATGATACACAATATCATTTCCCACTACTTTCTCAGAAATTTGGAATGCTTCAAAATCATCAGCATCTCATTCCCCTTGATTTAAGGGAAATCTAAAAAGGGCCTAAATACAACTGAATTAACACAACAAATTCGATAGTTTATGTCGAACTTGGCGTCCTTTGAAGACTAATGAGTGAATAATACGCTCCACTCGGGCCTTTAGCCAATAAAGAAGAATGAGTCCCCTTTTCGACCACTCTTCCCTTGTCCAAAACCCCAATCGTGTCACAATTTTGTATAGTACTCAGCCTGTGTGCCACCACCACACTCGTCCTTCCAACCATCACCCGTTCGAGCGCATCTTGCACCACTTTCTCCGACTGAGAGTCCAATGCACTTGTGGCCTCGTCTAGTAACAAAATTGCAGGATTCGTTAGTATAGCACGAGCAATAGCCACCCTCTGCTTTTGCCCACCGGATAGTTGCAGCCCTCTATCTCCACAAAAAGTATCATAACCATCCTTCAATCCAGCGATAAAATCGTGTGCGTTAGCTGCCTTAGCTGCCTCGATAACCTCAGATTCATCAATGTCATCTGATGCTCCATAAGTTATATTATCTCTGATGCTCCCTGCAAATAAGGTGGGCTCTTGACTAACGAGGGCAATGTGCTTCCTCATTGACCTTAGATGATAGCTCTTAATATCTCGTCCGTCGATTTTCACCGCCCCTTTAAGTGGATCATAAAATCTTTCTATCAGGCCTATTATGGTTGATTTTCCGGACCCACTTTGTCCAACTAGTGCAGTTGCTTTTCCTGCCTCGATGTTGATTGAAAAACCTTTGAAGATCATTATATTGGGTCGGGCTGGATAGGCGAAATCAATATCACAAATCTCGACTCGGCCCATTAGTTTATCGGGCTTGTAGCCATCCGGATCTTCGGGCTCAATCAAGGAATATCGGTCCAAGACAGCAAAAACGGACCCGACTGCATTGGCGCCTTTGTTTATATCGTTAGTCATGGTTCCAGCATCCGCTATGACACGGCCCGTGCTTACCAAGATCATGAAAGTTTCAAACAGTGCCCTTGCTCCAATGAAACCTTCTGCTATAAGTTTGCCACCGTACCAAAAATCTAAAGCCCAAGTGCACGTCATGAGACTTTGGGATGTCCCGAGCCCAATGCCTGCAAACCACGATTGGCGTATACTTTCTTTTTGTGGGCCTTCTTGGGCTTTCTCTAGCATTTTGAGAATTCGGGCTTGTGAAGAGAAGGCGGTTACAGTTCGAAGATTGGAGACAGCTTCTGCTGCAAGCTTGCTACTTTCATCTTGAGCTTTGATAGCTTGTTTTGACATGTTTTTGAGCAGAACACGCTTGCAGTAGTAACAAATTATGATCAAGGGTTGTACAGCTATCATTACCAATGCTAGCTTCCATGCTATGGCTAATCCCATGGTACAAGCTATAATTACTGCAGAGACAGTCTGGATTAGAAGTGCCATCCGATCCCCTACCAAAGACCTCACCTGTATATGAAATTGTGATTAGAATCAATACTTATTAAAGTGTTAAAAATTAGTTTTCATATAAATAAGTACTTGTAAATGATTAAAGTGAACACCAAATGATCCAAACCATGGGAGGGGTTAAAGCACATACCACATTGGCATCTTTGGCTAGTCTAGAGCAAACGGCACCAGTAGCATTCTCGTCCTGGTCAAACCACCCGATCTCAAAAGTGAGCATCTTAGATAACATTCTTTCTCTGATTCTTTTTGTCAAATGCTCCCCCATTGATGCAAAACTGTAGTGTTGGCTAATATTGATCACTAGCGAGAACACAGCCAATCCCAGAAAACACAAAGCATATATTTTTGTCTTCGCCTTGATTTCATCATGATCCGTCAGAAAATAAACCGATATCATCGAGCCCATCGCGAATGCATATAGTGGCTGGACAGCACCAAACAATGTTGCACTTATACAACCTAATATTGCTTGCTTCCATTCTGGCAAATTCATAGCTAGTAATCTTCTGAACGAAGGAGTTGGAAAAACTTGATCAGGTCGCACATTTTTCTCGTCTAGTCCTCGGGTTGGTGCAGCCGAGTTGGCTGAGCTGGACCGGCTGACTATCGAGAGCCTTCTACTACTTGTGTTGTGAGTATCATTATTTGTAATGGATGATGGTGCAACAAAGTTGGTATTTCCAAAATCTTTGGGTTTTTCGGTTTGTTGTAGGTGAATAAGAGAAGTGTAGAGGCCGTTGTCATTTGTAATGAGCTCGTCGTGTGAACCAATCTCTCTGACTTGGCCATTTTGGACTACAGCAATAATCTCGGCATTACGGATGGTGGAGAGACGATGGGCTATGACAATGGTGGTGCGGCCCACTGATGCATGGTCAAGAGCTTCTTGAACTACACGCTCGGATTCCGAGTCTAGAGCACTTGTGGCCTCATCAAGTAGAAGAATTTTAGGTGCCTTAATTATGGCTCTAGCTATTGCTATTCTTTGCTTCTGGCCTCCAGACATTTGTACCCCTCTCTCACCAACCTGCATCCAGGAATATATATATATATATATATATATATATATATATATTAGAGTTACCACACGGAAAAAAGGCATTAAAAGATAGTAGCCAAAAATTTTAGTAATTATCAAGACCAAATTTTACTAAAACAAACCTTATGGAGCAACTTGAGATACAAGTTCAAATTCATTAAAATCAAATTACAGGGTTGGATACTCTATTTTATTTTGGTATTTGATCTAGTATTGCATGTCATAGACACCTCCAATGTTCATGAGTATTCCAATGAAATACAAAACACTAACAAAGTATTCAAATGATCAACTGTGTGTTTGAATGATTGATTTTAATTTTAAGCAAAGGTGAAGGCGTCAATTTTTAACCTTGTCTTAATGCAAACAAATCTGGCTTTTAAGCTATATGGAATTAGTACTAAGTCATAATCACAATTAGTCAACTAATTAATGCAATTGTCAACTAGATGATAAAATAAGTGGGGTGCAAAAAAAAATAATTTGGAAATTCAGAATTTTCATATTTCTTTTCATACTTAAAGAAGTAATAAATTAGTGCAAAAAGCAAAGCCATAAATACCTGGGTGTCATAACCTTGAGGCAATTGACTGATAAAGTCATGAGCATTAGAAGCTTTGGCAGCTTCAATAACTTCTTCCATGGAAGCATCTTCTTTGCCAAAAAGTATATTTTCTTTAATCGATGTAGCAAAAAGGGCTGGCTCCTGACTAACCAATCCCATTTGTGACCTCAACCACATCACTTGCAATTTGTCAATGGCTACCCCGTCGACAAGAATTTCACCGCCAAGTGGATCATAAAATCTCTGCAATAGAGCAACTACTGTTGACTTTCCCGATCCACTTCCTCCGACTAACGCCACTCTCTTTCCTGCCGGAATTTTCAGGCTGAAATCTTCGAAAATTATGCTTTCCGGCCTTGAAGGGTACGCAAATTCAACGTGTTTGAATTCAACTTCTCCATATACATTGTTCAGTATTTGGCCTTCTTTGCTCTCTGAATCGATCTTTGGAACTCTTTCGATGACTACCCTTATTCGCTCCGCAGCTGCACTGGCTTCAGAGAAGTACTTAAGATTGGACAAACCCGAACCCAATGTTCTGCGAAAAATATTAGATGAATATTATTCAATGACGAAAGCCATATGGGTAATTTTCGTATCCTATCTACAAAATGATTGGCAAGAAATACTTACATTCCTCCAATGGCAATTGCGGCTCCTACAGCAAAAACGGTGCCTCCTTCAGCGCCGTGATACATGACCAATCTACTACCGTAATAAGCAAGGAAGGACCAAATTGCAAAAACGACACCGTTACTACCAATGGCCAAACCTTTGGCTAGACCCTGCTTTAGTCCCAACATCACGGTCCCATCAAGAGCGGCCGAGTATGTGGCTATAGTCTTGCTCTCTCCAACAAACGCATAAACGGTTCGAACTGAAGAAAGGGCTTGTTCAACTATTACACCAGCTTTGCTGTACTCATCCCTCATTTCTCTTGCAAGGCTCATTAGAGCTCTACCATACATCAAACCAGGTATAATAAGAAACACTATAAATGGAAATCCGACGATTGCTAATCTCCATAACATTATGAATGCCACTAAGTAGGCCCCAAAGAACGTCGCGAGGTTCATCACAAAAACAGGAACCTGATCATGAAATCAAGAGTGTTAATAGGCATCAATCCAGAATAAATAAAGATAAATCACATGAATGTTAGTTGCAGATATTAACCTTTTCGCTAATGGCGTCTTGAATTACAAGACTGTCACTTGAGACACTTTCGATAACTTCAGCAGTGCTGGTTACGTGCAAATCAAAGTAGCCAACATCTTGCCTCATTACAGCTTTCAAATATCTTGCCCTTAATCTTGAAGCTTGTCTCTCTGCTGTTCTTGTCCAACAATACCCCTCTATGATAACCAAATATTATAAATAAGAAATGTAAGTTAAAATTCGAGATAAACAAAGTTGGATATTTTGAAGGTAAGTTTGAAGAACACCTACCAAGAAAGCAAGCGACCCATTGCACACAAGCCATATAACAAAGAACCAATGCATTCTGAAAAATAAGAAAGAAACATATATATCTGATTAGCCACCTTAAAGCCTGAGAGATACACAGGATAATCAATACAAGAAACAAGCAATAATGATGGACAAAAAAGAGGGGGCCGAAAATACAAATAAGAAATAAAATAAAGCAAAGCAAAATTCCTTGTCGGTTTTCTAACCATAAACTCCAGTGGACAAACATTAAAAATTCCCTAAAATAAATTATTATACTAAAAAAAGTCGCCGGGGAACAAGTCCCACTTGACAAAAGATTTAAGCTAAAAAACAAAGAAGAGGAAACGTAAACCAATGGTTTTCTTACCTAATTCAAAGTGTAAAAAGATGAAAAGCTTGAACAAGGATAAGGATTCAGACAAACCTTGTTAATGTTGTCAGTGAAATTTTGAACAAGTGAAATTTGAGCATTTCCAAAGCTGTTCATGAGCTTACTGGTAACTAAAAGCATAACAGGCATGGAAAATCCATCACCCAATGCACCAAACAATCCCAGAATCATCAACAACACATCCCAACCGTCCGAATGCATGAAGATCGATCCAAATGAAACACCGCCGCCATTTTTCTTCTTCTTTTCTTTCTGCTGCTCCATATCCATTTCTTTGCCTGTTCAATGGCACTTAATGTTTCTATTTTGTACTTCTAATAGATTTGGAAGAGACAAATTATTCGCGTTTGGGAATGGCACTTAATTTGTGTCTCTATATATAGAGAGAAAAGGAGTAGTGGAGGAATGAAAATGACCCATGTACTAGTTTTGTGCTGGTGTTATATGATTGTATTGATTATTTAAAGATAGTGTTGTTTTACCAGACGCTACTTTTTTCCTTTAATTTTTAATTACTTTTTTGAAGTTCAACGAAGATATTAATATTTTTTTCCCGTAATTGAGTGAACATATTAATACAGTGCGGCTGCAAGTGATCGCTATTGACTTTAGAATTTGTACCGTCATTAATGACGTCGACTTTTGAGGGTTACAAAATATATTAATGAGAATATGATTAGACCAATTTAGGTTGGTTTACTTTTCTGTACGGTTTATATAGGTTATTACACAAGAGTGGAGTTTACTCCGTGTGCACGTAATGGTAGCGGCTTCGGATTTCCCTCGTTATCAAAAATAAAAAATGATATTATTAATTTAAATATATTAGTGTATATATAAAACATTTTATAGTGATATTTTTCGAAAGTTATGGTATTGGAAGTTGTCAAGAATTACTTTTGCGATAAACTATATATCTCTATGTTTGTTTATGTTTTTGAAATTCAATTTTAAGATTTCAAATCACAAAATCTTAAATCTACTTAACACACCAAATTTTCGTCTCAATTTCCTTTTTTCAACTCTACTTTTTCAATCTCCAATATTAACTACCTATCAATCAACACATCAATCATTTTATACATTCATCAATTACAATAAATATATACATTATTTTACACACTCATATATATATTTATTTATTTAAATAATCATTAAAAAAACAACTAATTCAATCATTAAACATCAACCAATCATCATTGAGTTGATACATTACAATTTTCAACATAATTCTAAAAACATAAACAAACACCTACTGTTTTCACACGAATTTCAATGGTACGCCATTCCTGAGAAATTTTTAAAATTCTAACTTAAAAACATAAACAAACATAGATTATATATTTTCCCAAGAAGATAAAGAAATTTGACCTTTAGTTTGTTTTAGTCTTATTAATTAATTATTGTTGATTAAGTTGTATCAATCTGGGGAAGAGAGTACTGTTAGAGTAAATAGAAGCAATTTGAATCCCCCGTCACGGACAAATTAGTTTTCAAATTATATACACACATGCATATCTCTATTATTTTCTAAGATAAAAGTACTCCATTTCAGCTCAACTTATTTGTATATCGAATATTTATTTTCTTTTCGGATTAAAAAAAAACCAAATATACATTAATATGATGTGCTATTTTAGATTTCGGTATAATTTGCACTAAACAAAGAAAAAAAGATTTCGTTACAATATATGGAATCAGAGTTCAATAATCTATAACAAAATATAATCAAAAGTGATTGAAGGGCTTACTGACTTGTTCTAAGAACTTTATACAATTGACTTGAAACAAAAGAAAAGAAAAAGGCAATTTCCTTCTGGTTTGGCTATCTATCATTCCATAACCATTCTTAGACACACAGTTTTGCTTTTAAAAGTTAGACAAATTAATTAGTATTTTAACACAAATATGCTCTTTAGATCAGTGCTTGATTCTTCGCCTTATATTGTATATTTACAATAGGTGATATTAAGGTGTACCGAATCTAATACATTTATTTACAGTATTTTTTATTATGTTATTCATATATATAATATAGTATATGTCACATTAGTCTTATATACAATTGCCATAAAATTTTCCCATACATAATGGTGCGTTTGTAGGAGTATAAATTTCGAAGAGACTGTCACATGCGATGTAATAATAAAATAGACATGGGCTAAATGTTACTTACAGTTTACTTGCTTGTTGGAATATATATATATATATATATATATATATATATATATATATATGTGTATATTATATATATAAAGGCAATTAATGGTTTTCTCTCTCACAGTTTATCATATGTGAATATATGTTAAGATGAATTCTTGTTTTTCTCCGTTGAAACCTTTTTACAAATAATTTTGACCTCATAATACATAATTACGATTTTGTTTAATTTTGAATCCAAAATCAGCTGTTACGGGAACATATATAATTCCGTTGTACACTGAAAATGTTGTGTGAAGGCGAAGCACAGAATATTATATGCTAGTTGCAATTATTCTTTCAAAACCTTTTAGACTACAATAAGTTAATTATTATTCGTCAAAAACTTAGATAACATTATATTTATTAATAAATAAATAAATAAATGTTATCAATCAAAATAATCATGCATCTCAACAAGATGATGCATAGAATAAGAAATCCTAGACTTATTACCTTGATCATTCAGGATGAGGTATTCTATTTCGTCATGTTCTAGAAGTAGACTGTTTTCGTTGCTTGTTGTATAATTTTTAATGCAAATTTTAAGCTGAATAAATAAATAAAAATATAATTGGATTGCATTGGAAAAGAAATACTTACTTGAATTATTATACACTTCTTATAGCTAGTATTGTTTATTTCGTTTTGCGAGACAGACTCATTATTACATTTATTAATTCATTTATGACTAAGTCATTACTTTGACTAATGAATTTATATTAACAACTAATAATTTCAATGTGTGTATATATATAATTTTAGATAAAAGGATTAAGTGCGTCAAATTTTGGTTACCTATTTTGTCATCATCCTTGCATATTTTAAGTGCATTTTTGTTGTGTATCTCCTACAAGTAAATATAAATGCCACTGACAGGACCATGTTGAAATAAAGTTTTTTGGTCATTTTTTTTTTTTTAAAAGATTGTAATTTATATAAAGAATTGCGTAATTTATTATCTGTTTTCTTGAAATTTGGTATTCACTGAATTCAGAAGAATTAGCAATTAATGATAAAGGTTAAATTCATTTAAGAGAGGCAGAGAAAAGAAGTGTTACAGGTCCATTACTGTTGCCTCGTTCCTCGTGAACTTAAAGCCGCTTCGGGACCCTAAAATAAGCAAGCCATTGCGGTTAACGGATTTGTATTCCAATTTCGAACAAACTGAACAATGGCTGATATGTGAAGGAAATTTTCAGTTAATATATTTAAAAATAAATATTTTTTCATATATTTATTTATTTATATATAATATGATAGATTACACTAATAATAATATATGTATAAATAATAATATTTTTGACGTTAGCTACGATTATATTAATAATCTATTAATAAATATTAATTAATAATATATTTTTAATAAAAGTATTATTTTTTTAGCTCGAGCGGTCGAGCTCAAACTCATTTTCCTTTAGCTCGTCGAGCTCGAGCTAGAGTCCGAATTTCTGGCCTAACTAGGCTCGAGCTCAACTCATGAATATTTTTAATTTGGATCGATCCGGACACAATTACATATTTGATGGATGCAAAAATAGTTCGACTCGATGGATCCTATCATTTGGATCTCCAGGTCGGAAAAAGACCATGGCTAAATTTCGAGTATTGTTCGTAGGGGTGTAAGGTGAGCCGGCTCGAATTGGGCTCGACTCGAGCTCGAGATATCACGAGTTTGAGCCGAGCATTTCGAGCTCGAGCTTTCTGGTAAGCCGAGCTTGAGCATACTTGTAGTTGTTCATAAGCTCACGAGCCGGCTCGCGAACTTTTTATTAATATTATTTCTTATTTTTATAAATACTCAAAATTTTAAAATTAATATTTAATTTTTTATTTAAAGTATATTTTAATAATACATAAGTAATATTTTAATTTTTGTATGTGATGCAAAATATACAATACTAAAGTATAATATTTCTATTTAAGTATATTATTATATGTGTTTATACAAATTGGTTCAATTAAATTAAATTTTTGTGATATATATCTTATATAATATATAGCTAATTAATATAAGTTAAACAAAACTAATTTCTAAAAAAATTAAAAAAATAATTAATAATTTTTTGTTCGAGCTCGACTCGTTTTTAACGAGCTTGAGCTTGAACATTAAAAATTAGGCTCGTCATGTTCAAGCTCGAGCTCGAGTTAGGTAAAAAATAAATGAGCCGAGCTTGAACATGAAATTTTTACCAGGCTCGACTCGAGCTCGACTCGTTTACACCCCTAATTGTTCGGATAAAGAAAACACTAATTTTTAAGTGGAAAATTTAGATATTATTCGGGTAACTTTCAGATAAAATACGTGTGCGAATAATTATTTGATTCAAACCTGACCTAAAGTCAAACTTCCTAATATCATCGGATTTGAGTGAGGTCCGAGTTTAATAAAATAAAAAATGTTCGAGTTTGAATCAGGTAATCTCTGCTTATTTACATTACATTTACTCAATTCTTATTATATGAAATAATTGAACTCAAGTCAATAACAAACCGACGAGCAACTTCAGCCCGAGGTGGATGATCAAAATTCCTATCGTGATAATGATACGCCTAATATCAAATGGGAGATGTTACCGTCAAGTCCCAGGTAACCGAATGAGTGAATCGATCCCGGAGAGAGCTCAACACTTACCTATAGAAGAAAGAAAGAAACAAACTTGGCACATAATACTTGCTACCTTTTCATTCATAATCCTTTCAAACATACATTAACTTGGTGTAATGAATGAAAACGACAGAAAGGAAAGTTACAGAAATGGAAAATAACAGAAATGGAAAGTAACAGAATTTAGTGAACTCTAATTGGGAATTAAACCCTACTCGAGCCGTAATTATCTTTAGTTGCATTTTTTATCCGTGCCGTTTGATTGTTGCCATCTGTCTTCATCTCGTTCGTCCGTTGTAATTGTTGTGATCAGAATCGTGTTTCTACTTATAAAAGTGCTATTTGTGTATTTTGTTGTGTTTTTTTCCCGGGAGATTCAGAATGTGTCGCATCAAATACCCTCCCATCAAGAATCCTTGTCCTCAAGGATTAAAGGTGGGAAATTGTTGCTGGAGGTCTTGAAGAAATTCCCACGTGTTGTCTTCGATCGGTGTGTTGAACCATTTGACAAGAACTGGAGTTGCAGCATGATGTCCACGTTGTGCGATTCGACGATCCAAAACTTGTTCAGGAGATAACAAAATGTGCCCGTGTGCAGTGTGATTTATAGGGAGTTGTGTTTGACAAGTAAATGAGCCAAGCTTCTTCTTAAGTTGTGAAACGTGAAAGGTAGGATGTATTTTGCTATCTCTGGGAAGATCCAATGTATAGGCAACTGCACCAACTTTCTTTATTACCTGAAAAGGACCAAAGTAACGTGCGGACAATTTTTGATACGAATGCTTGTTCAATGAAACTTGTCGATAAGGCTGGAGCTTAACAAACACCCAATCTCCGACATCAAGTTGTCTTTCCGAGCGAGACTTATCTGCTTGAACTTTCATACGGTTTTGAGCTCTTGCTAGGTGAAGTTTAATCAATTGAATGGTCGTCTCTCGTTGTTGTAGACTTCTGTCAACCGTATCGACATTGGTCATGAAAGGGGCATAAGCAATATGTGATGGCGGTTTTTGTCCATACACAACCTCATACGGGGTAATCCGAGTTGAAGAGTGATATGAGGTGTTGTACCACCATTCTACTAGGTTCAACCACTTGACCCATTCTTTCGGCCTGTCACCTGCCATGCATCTGAGGTAGCCTTCTAATGTACGATTTACAACCTCGGTTTGTCCATCCGTTTGAGGGTGGTATGCGGTGGACAAATGCAGCTTAACATTTTGAAGTTTGAAGAGCTCTTGCCAAAATTTGCTAATAAAGATGGAATCGCGATCACTTACAATGGTTTGGGGAAGTCCATGAAGCTTGTAGATATTATCCATAAAGACCTGTGCGACGGTGATAGCTGTGTAAGGATGTTTCAAGGCAATAAAGTGCCCGTATTTACTTAGCCAATCCACCACGACGAGGATTGAGTCTTTTCCATCCGAAGGTGGTAACCCATTGATGAAGTCCATCGATATTCTTGCCAAATCCAGTCTGGAATCGGTAGTGGTTGTAACAACCCCGGAATGGCTACATTTTCGCCTTTATTTCGTTGACAGACATCACACTCCTGTACGAATTTTTGTATGTCTGGTTTAAGTCCCTTCCAATACAGTGTATGCTTCATTCTTTGCAAGGTGTTGTGAATGCCTGAGTGTCCTCCCTCCGGGCTGCTATGATAGTAAGTTAACAGTTCATTTTTTCATAAAAGGGTTGTGTGCCGCCACAAGTTTTCCTTTCCTGGTGAGTAGACCATCCTACCATTGGTATTTTGGTTTGTGACTCGGGTTATTGCTGATTTTCTCAATAAGGTTCTGTATTTTCTCATCTTGACCCCAGCTCTCCTGAATTTTGCGTAGTAGAGTAGACGTAATAGTAGTAATGGCACATAAAAACATATCAGTAGGTTTTGCATCGCTATGAGGTATTCGAGAGAGAGCATTAGCTACTACATTCTCACTGCCCTTTTTGTAAATGATCTCATAGTCGTATCCGGCTAATTTGGCAAACCATTTTTATTGGCACGGCGTTGACACCAATTGTTCGAGTAGATACTTAAGACTTTGGTGATCGATTTTTATGACAAAATGCCTGCCAATAAGGTATGCTCTCCATCTTTGCACCGCAGCCACTATGGCGAGCATTTCCCGCTCATTGACAGATAAAGCTGCATTTCTTGGCCCAAGTCCCTTACTCATAAATGTTATAGGTCGCCCTTGTTGTAATAGCACGACCCCAATTCCTTGGCCCGATGCATCTGTTTCAATCACAAACTCCTTAGAAAAATCAGGTAGAGCTAATACGGGAGCAACACACATGGATGCTTTGAGTAAACGGAATGCATGAGCAGCCTGCTCTTCCCATTTAAAATTGTCCTTTTTGAGGAGATTAGTTAGAGGGCGTGCCATTTTGCCGTAATCTTTGATAAACCGTCTGTAATATCCCGTCAATCCCAAGAATCCTCTCAATTCCTTTAATGTACGTGGCTGGGGCCATTCTTTCATCGCCTGGATTTTTTTGGGATCTGCCGAGACACCTTCATGGGTAATAATATGACTTAAATACTCAACGCGTTCCTGGCCGAAATTGCATTTGCTCCTTTTGACATATAGTTGATTGATACGTAATAACAACAGTGTCTCCCACAAGTGTAAAAGGTGATTCTCCCATGTGTCGCTATATATAAAAATATCGTCAAAAAATACGAGTATAAATTTCCGTAAAAACTGTTGAAATACCTTGTTCATTAGGCTTTGGAAAGTAGAAGGGGCATTGGTTAACCCCGAATGGCATTACTAAGATTTCGTAGTGGCCTTGATGAGTCCGAAATGCGGTCTTGTAAATGTCTTCCTCCTTCATGCGAATTTGGTGATATCCCGACCTTAGGTCTAGTTTGGTGAAAATTAGAGCTCCGTGTAACTCATCGAGCAACTCTTCGATCAATGGAATTGGAAATTTATCCTTGATGATGTTTTTATTTAGCTCCCTATAGTCTATGCATAATCGCCAACTTCCATCTTTTTTCTTGACCAACACGACGGGGGAAGAGAAATGGCTACTGCTATCTCTGATAATTCCACTCTCCATCATTTCCTGTATAATTTTTTCAATTTCATTCTTTTGGATTGAGGGGTATCGATAGCATTTAACGTTAATGGCATTCGTTCCTCCCTTCAAAGGGATGGCGTGATCATGTGTTCGTGGCGGGGGCAGCGACGAAGGGTTCTCAAAGACATCTGTAAATTCATATAAAAGTGCCTCCAAGGCTGGGCTGCTGGTTTTTTCTTTGTTTAATGATTTCAACTCCAGTATGGATTCAGGTTGGTTAGGTTTGACAAAACCCACATGCATGAGTGATAGTTGCGCAGAACTTTGTAAAGTTTTGTGCATTTGTTGCGTTCCTATTGTTTCCACTTGTGGTGGTTGTTTCCCCCTTAATGACAATTTTTTCCCATTCATCGTGAATGCCATTTTTAGTTCACGAAAATTCCAGTTGATGTCGCCCAAAGTAATTAACCATTGAACCCCCAAAACTACATCGCACCCTCCTAAAGGTAGGATCATCATTTTAGTGGTAAAAAGAATTCCTTGCATCCGCCAAGTAAATTCCTTGCACATATGAGAATTGTACATTTTGCCACCATCAGCCACTGCAACAAGAAATGGTTTTGTACCCTCCAGCTTACACCCCAAACGCTGAGCAGCCTTGAAGTCTAAAAAAGTGTGTGTGCTGCCCGTGTCAATGAGTATGTGTACCGGGTATTCGTTAGAGGTCCCAACGATTCTCATAGTTCTAAAGTCGTGTATTCCCGTCATAGAATTCATCGAAACATGATAGTTTCCATTTGATCTTTATCATTAATTTCCTCATGACTCTCCTCAATCTCCTCATTTCCCATGTCTCCACTATCCTCTACTTCCTCCGTCTCTGGTATCTCCATGATGTATAATTGACGCCTCTTATTACACATGTGACCAGGTACGAATTTCTCGTCACACCAGAAGCACAAATTCTTCGATTGTTTCTCATCCAATTCCTATGGGCTCAGTCTTCTAGAGTTTATGATCGGGGGTGCAGACGTTTTTTGTGGTTGATAGGGGTTTTTGGTAGTTCTTTGTAGAGTGTTAGGGTTTTGTGGGGGTGGGTCCGATGAGGTTTCGGACTTAGGAGGGTAGTTATTATAGTGAGGTCTGGTTGGGGTAAAACGAGTGGAAGTCATTGGTGTTTGCCTTCTGAATGTGATGCTGTTAGCGTGTTCTTGCAGCTGATAAACCTCGATTATACGTATTTTCTAGCCTAAGATTAGTCATTTCTATATCATTTTATGTCATGATTTATACCTCATATGCGTTTAATAGTTTTGTTACATGTTTTTATGGAAAAATCATTAATTTCGAGAAAGTAACGAAAAACGTATGAAAGGAGATACATGGGCGCTGCTTGGAAATATAACCGTATCTTGGGCTACAAACCTCCAATGTTAATGAGCCTTATATGTTTGGAAAGCTAAGACAATTACCTAAAAGTTTTGTGAAGATGACAAGATCCGGTTCAAACGTTTAAAGTCCCGAAAGTTATAAATACGCCTTGTTCGAACCAAATGGCGCAGTCCTGGTAAAATAATAATAACTCGAGTTCTACAACTTGGATTGGATCCACATCAGTGGGGTTTTGAAGCTAAGACATATATCTACAACTTTGTAGAAGACACCAAAGCCAAATTCGGACCAAATACATGGCGTATGTACGTCGTGTTAAATCGCGTACAAACAACGAAGGCAGAGAATTAGGCCATCTCGCGTACGTACGCCGATTTGTACGGAGTACGTACGCCGTGTTAAATCGAGTACGTACGCCATGTTAAATCGAGTACGTACACCGCTTTACTCGAAGCCCAAATACTTTCGGCCCACATTCGGAGTTTATGTTTAGATTAGGTATAAATACCCCTTCCCAACATTGTTTTAGGGTTCGACTTTTATTTTCTTGAATTGAGTTGTAAGGATTGGAGATCGAGAGACGAGATTCAAGATTTTTGTAGACAATTTGATTCGACAACGGGTTTAATCGAAATTATTTTCTTTAATCTCTTTTAATTCTTGTCGTTTTATCATGTTTACATTATTAATTGTTTATCGTGCTTTCGTATTTATGGAGTAATCCATCTTATTCTGGAACCAGGAATAGCCCGATAATATGTTATCGATATAGATTATAGAATCGTTGATTTACATCGCGTATGCTTATGATTTGAATTCTTGATTATTAATGCTTGTGAATTTGCTGGCCACTTATTTGCATGTTCATAGATATTAGGCGAAAATTCTGAAAGGTGACGTCTATATCAGAACCCTAGAAATCAAACCTAGGATCCTAAATCACGAAAGTAGTTTTAGGTCTTTTGAGGAATCGATACACTATCATAGAGATTAATGAATTTGAGTTTAATCTAATCATCACGAAAGTAGTTGATTAATTATCTTGGGTATTTTGTTATACTTCGACAGAAGATAGTAATTACAATTGGATAGTGTCCTTCATAAGTAGCGATCGTAACTTAATCGGTAATATAATTGAGTCGATAATGTTTATCGTGGTGAACCCTAATTCCGGAATTTCCAATCATATATAATTCGAATCAGTTTTCTTGCGTTCTGTTTAGTTTTCTTTACAATTTATCTCGTGCTTTTAATTAGGCTTAGATTACTGATAAGTGAGTACTTGATTATTCGGTCTTCGTGGGAACGATATCTTTTGTACTGCACCGAAGCCGTGCGCTTGCGGTTTAGGCACATCAGCAGCTTAGCTAAACTTATGGCTTCCTGTAGAGTCCGAGGTTTAAACATCCGAACGGGTATAGCCACATCACTTTTAAGCCCCCCAAGGAAACAACTAATGGCATATGGTTCGGGGAGTTCAACATAATTTACCAACTCATCGAATCGATCTAGATACTTTTGAGCGGTGGTGGTTTGTTTTAGATTAACTAATTCTGCCATCGGGTCCTCGTACAACAAAGCTCCAAAGCGATCATTCAATGCACGCACGTATTCCCCCCAATGAGGTAATTCACGGGTTAATCGATTTTTCATGAAAATTTGATGCCATTGAAGAGCCTTACCTTCAAGGTGGACAGCTGCGATTTTAACCTTCGCTTTCGACGGAGTTTCATCTATTTCAAAGAATTGCTCACACTTGTAGATCCAACCTCGCAAATCTTCGCCACAAAATTTGGGAAATTCTACCTGAGAAAGGCGTGTTGGTGCCTGGTACGTTTGGTGCCCGTGGGTTCGCCGCGGCGTATTCGAATTCCCCTCAGGATCTTCAACCACATTCACTCTTGCCGAGCCTCACCCGATATCCCAACCTGAAATTTCCTTACTGATGATGTTACTGCTGCAATCATATCCCGTAAGTCATCCATGGATTTCCTAGTTTCCTCTGAAGTGGCTTTGATTTGATCCCTTAACCCATCCATTTCTTGCCGTATGTCCATGCTTCTCGTTCCATCTGCCATCGTAATGGTCCAGCACCGCCAATCCGAGGATCGACGGCTCTGATACCACTTGATACGCCTAATATCAAATGGGAGATGCTACCGTCAAGTCCCAGGGAACCGAATGAGTGAATCGATCCCGGAGAGAGCTCAACACTTACCTATACGTTTCAGAAGAAAAAAGAAAGAAACAAACTTGGCACATAATACTTGCTGCCTTTTCATTCATAATCCTTTCAAACATACATTAACTTGGTGTAATGAAGGAAAACGACAGAAAGGAAAGTTACAGAAATGAAAAATAACAGAAATGGGAAGTAACAGAATTTAGTTAACTCTAATTGGGAATTAAACCCTACTCGAGCCGTAATTATCTTTAGTTGCCTTTTTGATCCGTGCCGTTTGATTGTTGCCATCTGTCTTCATCTCGTTCGTCCGTTGTAATTGTTGTGATCAGAATCGTGTTTCTACTTATAAAAGTGCTATTTGTGTATTTTGTTGTGTTTTTTTCCCGAGAGATTCAGAAGGTGTTGCATCAGATAAAAAAACCAAAGACTTATTGTTATTATTAATGATTTTTTCTTTTATTAATTTCAGTCTGACAAATTACATGTTTATCCAAAATGAATATACGTGAACTCAAGCATCGGGATATCAAATCTCTAAGCAATATATACAATATATATAATATACATGTATTGTGATTTCACGGATCTGAAGGCTATGTTTGTTTATGTTTTTTAAATTCAATTTCAAGATTTCAAATCACAAAATCTTAAATTTACTTAACATACCAAATTTTCATCTCAATTTCCTTTTTTCAACTCTAGTTTTTCAATCTCCAATACTAACTATCTATCAATCAACAGATCAATCATTTTACACATTTATCAATTACAATTAATATATACATTATTTTACACACTCTTATATATATATATATATATATATATATATATATATTTATTTATTTAAATAATCATTACAAAAACAACTAATTCAATCATTAAATATCAATCAATCATCATTGATTTGACACATTATAATTTTCAACCTAATTCTAAAAACCTAAACAAGCATCTACCATTTTCACACGAATTTCGATGGTACGCAATTTCCGAGAAATTTTCAAAATTCTAACTTTAAAACATAAACAAACATAGCCTTAATTTTGATGCCCCTTTTATTTTCTGCCATTGGAATTACTATTAATTTCTCTTTTTATGCTAAATACACGTATTATTAGAGCACTCACAATGGGAATTTTCATGGAGCTTTTCATGGGGCTTTTTAGTTGTAATGGGGATTTTTAGGGGATTTTGGTGGGCTGCTCCTGAAAAGCCCATCTCAAGGGGCTGCTCCTAAGCAGCCCCTCCAAAATACGCTGACTCAGCATAAATATTGAGTCAGTATTATTTTTTAATTTAAATTTAATTTGTTTTTATTTTTTTTGTTTTTATTTTTAATTATAAAATGTGCCATTAATTTTTGCACATGCAATCAGCCCCAATTTTATTATCATTATTTTTTGTTTTTTAATTATAAATTTTTTTATCTATATATACCCCCATTACACTATTATTTTTTATAATTCGTTTTTATTAAAAAAATTTAATTTTTGTCTATACTTTATTTTACTAATATAATAATGAGTAATGCTATATACCACCGTTTTTATATCACCGATTTTTCACCTCCCCTTGATTTAGAAAGTATGAATGTATTAAATTCATTTGAATTAATTAAACCAAATGATTGTTCACTAATAATAGAAGGAGTGAAAAATCGGTGATATAAAAACGGTGGTATATATCATTACTCTATAATAATATCTATAATAAATTCTATTTATTCTTTGAGAATAAAAATAAAATTATATTAAATAAATAATAATAATTAAACTTAATTTACAATAATGTATAAAAATTTACAAAATATAATGATAATATTTTCATAGTTATTTATATTTAAAGTAATACATGGTGGAAGATGACGTGGCATTGTAGCTCCAAAAGAAGGGCTTTACCATTGTAGGTAAAAATTTATGGAGCTTCTTATTTTGGAGGGAGATGACTTGGCATATAGGAAAATGTGAAAATCCCTTTGATAAGGGATAACCATTGTGAGTGCTCTTATTGCCTCACTAACTAAACGCATCTCTTAATTATTAGAAAAATTCCTTAAATATAAGATCTGGAAATACATTCCATTTCTTCGATGATCAGTGACATGAAAAGTTACCTCTTAATATTTTCAAAAGTTCAATTGCTTAATTATTTATTAATTTTATGAAATCTTTTACGGTGCGTTTGGATCGATGGATTTGGATTTGAGGAGTGGATTTGGAGGAAGGATTTCAAATGACACCTAAAATGATGTCATTTGAAATCCACCGTAGTTGTGGAGAAAAGAGCTCAAAATGAATGACGAGGGATTTGAAATCCATAATCATCCAAACGAACTTAAATGGATTTGTCGATGGATTTGAAATCCATGGATTTCAAATCCATCGATCCAAACGCACCCTTATTGAATTTACTGTTATCAAGTCATTCTTATTGAATTTGTCTGTTGAAATTCCAGGTAATGAGCACTAGCAACACCCTGTGCAACTTGAAAATTTTCAATATAAGGAATTGCGCTCAAGATTTTTATGTCCCACTAGTGAACCTATTGTCAAGATGTTACTCGATAGAAAACCTTTATGAGAAGGGCAATAAATTTTCAATTACATTTTCGTTTAACATTTCGATGTCACATTAATACATAATTAATACGTACACAATAGTTTATTATTTATTTTTAGTATTTTATGTATGTAGCTAGGGGTGTGCATCGGTTCGGTTCCAAAATTACAAACCGAAACCGAACCGAAAAAAGTTCGGTTCGGTTTTAACCAAAATAACCGAATTTAAAAAAAAAAAAGGAAAAATCACATAGTTCGGTTCGGTTTTTCAATTTTTTTTGTAACTTCGGTTTTCAACCTACTCTTTTATATATATTTTTAATTTTTTATTAATATATAATACTTATTAATTATATATAAATTAAAATAATAATTAATATATATTATATATTTCGATTTTTGGTTCGATTTTCGGTTAACCGAACTTAAAAACCGAAACCGAACCGAAAACCGAAATTTTGCAAAAATAAAAACCGAAAATTGAACCGAATTTTCGGTTTTCGGTTCAGTTCGGTCGGTTGGGTTAATTTTGAACACCCTTATATTTAACAACACACGATCAATCTGATTTACTCCAATATGCAAAAATAATTAAATAAGCAGCTAGACTAGACTAGAATGCCTTTCTTTATAAGCGTGCTAAAAAAACGTTTCTAAAAATAGCAAAAAAATGGATTTATGAATGTGAAACAAATAAGTAAAGTGGGCTTCTCGTGAAGTCGCTTTTCATTAAACAAGCAAGGGCGATTTGTCCCATTTTTGTGCCGACTGTTGTTATGACTTACAAATATATTAGATAAGAAGAAAAGTGGAGGCACTATTATTTAAATCTTAGGTCATGACATGAGTCTGTTTTTTACTTCCTACCACTCATTGTCCAAGGGTGAAAGTCAGCTTGTGCTTGGGCAACAATGTCACTGCCAAATCTTGATGACTATTGTATTTTATTGTCCAAAAGGTTGAATCCTCAACCTCAAGGGCCCCTCATGCCCCGGCCCGACAGCACTATGGGAGGAATTAATCATGGTCACCCAGCCAATAACAGGGGCTAAACCAATGCCCACACAAGGAGCCCCCTCACTTGAGAGGTTGCTCCCACACTGCCGCTGGTGGGACTCGATCCTTGGTCATTGTCCAAACTTCACCCTTTTGTAACCAACTGTGCTGCCCATACGGGCGACTATTGTACTTTATTTTTCAACATGAAGAGCTCCATATCTAGATATAGATGCAAGAATTGGCTTCAAATCTACTAAATGCACCTTAAAATTAACATGAAGAGCTCCGGACCTCTAATAGTCTAATTAATCAAAAGGGATATGCAATGGAGTACATAGTTTCTTTAGCCAATACTTTTCAATTCTTAGTATATGTGTAGCATAATCACCCCTCCTTAAGAAAATAATCACTTTTGAAGGGCATGAACAAATTTAAATTATAGTTACCGGAAATGGTATGTGAAATAGTGAAGTTAATTTACATTTATGGATTCGAATATGAGTTGGGAGTCCATTAATTGTTGTCTCACAACATGGACACAAGGGACCAGTGAACCACTTTGATAGTGAAATTGCATTTTTATTATATCAAATAAAGATTTTACGTTTCTTCGATAGATTATATGTAGGGTGATAAGTTTGATACATTAAAAAAACAATTTTTGTTGAGAAAATTGAGAGTAAAATAAAATCAATTTCTAAAGAACATATGAGATTTCTCTAAGAATATTTAATGTACATTTTTCGGATCTTTTTTAGGAAATGAAAACACTTGCACTTTTTATGAATTTTTTTTTATAAAATTTGAAAATGAGAAATGGAGTGTTATCCAAATGAAGTACATGACACTTGTTTCGTAAAGTATATGTTTTTTCTTCATACTAGTAAATAACACGTTCGTTGAACGTGAAGTATATGATATCGTAAAATAATTCATATATATGTGTATAGTAGTTCAACTTAAAAGATGTTAATAATTTAGATTTAAGTAAATAAACTATCACTTAATAAGTTAGTTATTAAAAATAGAATATTGATTGATATGAATGAATTAATCAATTCTTAAAAGAATTAAGTTAATTAAAAAGTGAAACATGAATAATAAT
Organism: Verbascum thapsus; assembly: GCA_963669365.1. Lineage (NCBI taxonomy): Eukaryota > Viridiplantae > Streptophyta > Magnoliopsida > Lamiales > Scrophulariaceae > Verbascum > Verbascum thapsus. Next base: position 20,768,441 of record OY770107.1, read on the forward strand.
GTAACTATATAAACTTTTATGTAAATTCATTCTTCATTTATACGCATATCTTGTTTAATTTTAAGAAATCAAAACGGTTCACTTCTTTCTTCTCAGTAATTTTTTCTGTATACATTCATTATGTTTTATAATGCTCAAAAGTTAGACACTTGTGCAATTTTTGTTTCTTATTTCATAATTATTCTTTTTAGTTCTCCATTTGCTATACCCAGGGTTAACATATTTTCATATCATTAAATGTGTCTCACCTTAAAACTTTAATCTAAGTCTTCGTAGGCATAATAGGTTGGTATAAATGATGTATCCCTTTTTGTTTGATTTTCACTAATTGTGTTTTTTTATTTATTACATTGAGTCTACTTAACAAAAATAAAAAATTGCATGTTGTATGTACATACACTTAATGTACAATATGGAAAATTACTAAAACATAAATGAGAAATGATTTTTTTCTTTGATTTGATAACATCATCATATTCTGATTTGCTACTGATAGGAGATTCTTTAAATAAAGTGTGTGTTGACCATAATTTTAATAAATATTTTTCTACTAACTCTTGCGATTTAGTTTCATAAATATATTTGATAAACTATGCATTTTTCTGAATTTGTTGAAAAAATATAATTAGTTGAATGATCAAGTTAATAAAGGAGAAAATATCAATATACTCAAACTCCTAAATAAAACACTTAAAATAAACTAAGGTATTAAATATTCAAAATTAAACAGTAATTTAACTAAGTAAATACTTACTAAAAAAATTATAAGTCATGATCTCGTAAAATAATTATATTATATAGATAATTCTTTATTTTATAGTATCTTATACTGAAAATTTAAATAATAATTTAACTAAGTATATAATTATTAAAATAATAAATATTGATTGGTATGATGGTAAAATTAATAAATGTAATATATCGTAGAACATAGAAGGTGCTTTGACAATGTGATCTAAAAATTATTTCAAACATGTCTTAGAATAGTTGGTGTGCGAGTAGGATAATTGATTATCAAATATTTCATGACATGCTTTTGAGATTTAACAATTACTTAACAAATAAAGAAGTTTTTTTATATTTTCTTATTTATTAATTGTTTGAACAAAAGAAATTGTAACTTAGTATTGTAAAAAAATTGTGTAATTTGCATGTTTAAACTAACTATTTTTAATTAAGATTTAGTATTTACATCATTACATGTAATCTTACCGTAGAGTTCTTATATGATATATACATATTTTTATTGTGGATATATACAACTTATCTTATTATTTAACTCTTTTATTTCTGAAAAAGTGAATTACGTATTGTAGAGTTCTAGTGTAACTATACATCTTATTTTTAGATATATATAATTTATTTTTATTAGTAATTATTTATTAGTGGACTCTTTTGCTATTCAAAATTAAAATACATAAGGGCATATTAGGTAGATCAAAATTTCAAAGAAACACTCATACTTTTATAGAGTTCTAGTGTAACTATACATCTTATTTTTAGATATATATATATATATATAATTTATTTTTATTAGTAATTATTTATTAGTGGACTCTTTTGCTATTCAAAATTTAAATACATAAGGGCATATTAGGTAGTTCAAAATTTCAAAGAAATAATCATACTTTTATAGAGTTCTAGTGTAACTATACATCTTATTTTTAGATATATATAATTTATTTTTATTAGTAATTACTTATTAGTGGACTCATTTGCTATTCAAAATTAAAATACATAAGGGCATATTAGGTAGATCAAAATTTCAAAGAAACACTCATACTTTTATAATAGAATAGATAGATAGATAGATTAGTATTGTGGATATATTTGCAATCCAAAATTTACAAACTGGTTGAATTTTCCCTTGGAGAAATATTTTAGGAACTAGTAGGCAGCACATATTCATATTCATACATGTAAAAATATGCTAATTATTGTTCTAATAAAATAACAAAACTTAAGAGAAAATAGTAAGAGAGCAGAGAAGCCAACAAAAAAAGTGTGTAGAAAATAAGAAAAAGGAGAGATACGTGTAATGAGTAGACTAGATTATAGATTTGAAAAATAACAACCTTATCAGTACCAAAACTTTCCGTCGAATCATAAGTATAACCCTTTTTTTATTTTATTCATAGATTATTGTCATTGGATTGGACTTTATTACATGTGCAAAACTTTAGTATAATGTATAAAAATACTGCCACGTACGTGCTTAAATACAAGTAATTGATATATAAAATTATGTAATATTAAGATGACAAGTGCACTATAAGCACAAAATTGAAAGTCACCATCTAATCATTATGATGAATGAAATTAAATAAGCAATTGCCTAGTTGATCTTAGTTAGTGGCCATTGTCGGGATCTCATAGATGCATTACTACCAATAATTATCCCTAAGAGATACAATGGACCACGCACTCCCCCAAGTCATTTGAATTTCAATTATTCCATAAGATGTGACCAAAGTTACTTATTGTTTACATGTTACGATTATAACATCCTAAAATATGGAATATGTTGAATAATATGAAACTTTGTAAATAATAATTATTGATAATGAAACCTATATATAGGATTATAAGAGAATCTATCAATATCATAATTTACCCTAACCTACCCTACAAATAAAGAAACAAAATATTCTTAAACTATAAATAATATATTACTATATATCTTAATAAGCAACATAATATGAAAAGATATTAATCTAAAATATGAAATATATTTTTCAACACTTTCGCGCAGTCGAAGCGTGAAAAAGATTTTCACGACGAGACTGGAACAGAAAACGTTTAACACCCAAATGATACCATATGTCAAACTCAAATGGTAGACATTCAAACGCTGAAAAATCAGCCCAAATCAGCATTACTATGCTGACTAAACCCAAAAATCCAAATCAGCATCACTCTGCTGACAAAACCAAAATCAACATCACTCAACTGACAAAACCCAAATCAGCATCACTCTGTTGACAAAACCGATAAAACCAATGAACGTCGAAAATCAGATCGAGCCTCCCTAGGGCAAAGGTGAATGATTGCGTTACAAAGGTGATCGAAGTCAAAAAATTATGAAACCCTAGAAGTTGCACCGAACGGGGTCGGCGACTTGAACATGACTAGATCAAGATACCATGACTCTGATACCATGTTGAATAATATGAAATCCCGTAAATAATATTATTGATGATGGAACCTATATATAGGATTACAAGAGAATCTACCAATATCATAACTTACCCTATCCTACCCTACAAATAAGGAAATAAAATATTCTTAAATTATAAATAATATATTACTATATCTTAATAAGCAACATAATATGGAAAAATACTAATCTAAAATATGAAATATATTTTCCAAAAGAATATTTGTATTATGTTGGTCAATATTTTTTAAAATTCAGGGTTATATAATCGTAGCAAATTATTGACTAAATTTTTAAATAAGGATTAATAATATTATCAATCAGAAATGAGACATGAGACAACCCACTTTTGATAAGGTTGTTTTACATTGATATGTTATGTTAGCATGACCCAAGAAATATTATATCACATCGAATTCAATACATTCATTATATATCATGTGCTTTGAAAAGAGATTAGATAATTTTTATACAGAAGTGGATGTTGAAATTATTCCTCTTTATAAATATTTATTAAATCTGATGTGACTTTAATTTTATTGTTATTCAATAGAGATATCATGAAGGGAAGTTAGAATTGGCTATCTAAAGTGCACATCTAGTCTGAAGCAAAAATAAATCACAGGGAGACAAAAATAAAATAAAAACACATGACAAACGGCATTATATAGTTGAAATAAATATCAAAATCCGTCTACCTTGAAATTTGAATATAAATACATCATTGTACTCATAGGTTCGAACTTTGAACATTTGTTTTTAGAAGAATTAATGCCCATAATTGCTTGAAGGATAAAAAGTTTCTGTTGGTTATGCATTGACATTATATATGAAATTTAGCTTTTGAAAACTAAATAGTTTGGTGTAAATTTTTTTTTTCTAAAGGCATATCAAAAGAAAATATTTTGCTTTGCTATTCGTAACTCGTAAGAAGACTTGTAACTTTAACTTATTTATCATTATATACATTCACAAAGTCTTTAAATACACACTAATATTTTCTAATTTTGGTAAGTTAGTAGTTACAAAACTACAGGCCTATATTTCAGCATCGAATTTATTAATACACGTGTCTGTCAAAATAAAGTTTCATGACATAAATATTTATATCTTCATTTTATATTTAATATTTTACGGGTATTGATAAAAAGTCATTGGGCGCACGTTTAAAGCACCCAAGTGGTACTGGTAACATATCTCAAGTCATGACGGACGGTTGAGCTTCATCTTAAGCTTTGATGTGTTTAATATTGAACTATAATGTGACTCCCCACCACTCCTTGTGCATTTTATGACTCCTTTACTTGCCTTCCATTAAACATAATGACTCATCTTGTCATTCGGATCTTTTATTTTAAGATGTGTTTCATTTGCGCGTGTTATTTCAATTGTTTATATAAGAAACAAAACGAAAACAGTGTCCCCATTTATTTATGTAAGTATATATTTGTATACGCATAAAGTGTGTATATTTAAGTAAAATATATGTATAATCGGCATGTATTCAAACAAATGGAGTAGGAGATGGAATATATTTTGACATAAAAGATTTGGATTGATTTGTATATATGCATGCGTGTGTGACGTGTTTAAAAATTCAAGTGAAAAATAAAAGTATGTATTAATAAGTTCATATTATATTTGAGAAACAAAAAATTGGAGGGAAAGGAAGTGTTGAATGGTGGTTATTAGATAGATCAATACACTATATAATATAAAATATAAATGCAAGTATAAATTGGAATTTGGACTATAGGCCAATGCTATTATAACTCGACCCAAAATGAGAACTGATGGAATGATAGAGAACGTCGGGGAAAGGGATGGAGAGCAAACTCTAGCAAATGCACCTAGGATGGCAACGAGGCGATTCCGAATCGAAACCAATGGAATCAGAATCGGAACTGTCAAATCTTTTTGGACCCGGAATTGGAACTGCCTGATCCAACCCGCGAGTAACCGGACCTGGAATTGGAATTGCATGTAAAATTCTTTTTTGTCTTGTTTATTTTTACCTACCCTATTGCTCATCTAAATTGAATATATATATATAAAAAATTATTTTATATAAACATCATTATAATCATTATATGAGCACAAAGTACCAAAATAATAGCAAAATACAATTCAATTAAACTACATTGATATACAATAAAATAAAATATTTAAATTAAGAACTTATATAGTCTCTTCATAAATCTATACAAAATTATGTTAACTTTACAAAATTAGCTCAAAATGCAAATAACAATAATTCCCTAAATACAAACATAGCATGTAATTTCCTTACATCTTTTGCATCAAAATAAAAAACAAATAAATTGTTTGACGGTTTTGTATTTTTTTAAGATATATTAGTTTTATAAAACATTGTAATAGTTTTTACATAATAGCATAAAACTTAGGACGATTTTACAATAAATCAAACGAAAGCATATTTTATGTTTATGGCATTAGTACATGTGTTGATTTGACCTATGTATCATGTAAATCAATTTCATTATAATGGGTCAAAATCAAATCCGATATATTAGTACATATTTACTTTAATAAAAGATCGAGGGACAATTACACTAAGGGTGTGTTTTGGATTGAAGGATTTGAAATCTATAGATTTCAAGGTCGTCAAGAAATCCATGAAGTTCATTTGGATGTATCTAAGTTATAATGTATTTCAAATCATTCGACATTCACTCAATGTTTTGAAACCCGGACCGTTCATCAAATCGAAAAATTGACTGGGTCAAGGGTTACTGGTTCAACCAGCGGGTCGACCGTGGTCAAACCAGTGACGTCATAAATATGTATAAATAATATTTTTAAATAAATTATATATTATTTATTATTTATATTACAAAACAATTACAAAATATATGTATATACATTTCAGATTTTAATTTACATATAACATCAAATCAATTCAAAATGGTAAATTAATAAGAAACCTGTATTTTAAAATTAATTAGTAAATAAAATTATAAAAGAAATTAACAAATGTAAAATGTGTTGTAAAAGCATAAAAAATGACAAATCCTACTTCTCAAAAGTCAAAAGCAGCTGCGCAGCACACTTCTTCTTCTTCGTTGGTCTTTCCATTTTTCTCATTTTTTCCTCTGTTATTCCCTTCTTTTTTCATTTTTCTTCTAATCTTCCATTCTATTACATTTTCTACACACTATTTTCTTACTTGCTAAATCTGGATCTGAGAAATTAGATGCACATGGTTGATTTTCTAGTCTGATTTTCACCATATTACAAACTCACCCGTTTCTAATGACCCGCGAACGGTTCGTTGGGTTGAACGATCCAACCGTCGGGTCGAGCAAAAACGCCGGTTTTTGGTCACCTAACGGTTTCGAGGTATGATCCACCCGTTTTGAGGCCCAATTCCCGGTTTCGGCGGCCCGACCGAACGGTCCGGGCCACGTCTCAAAACATTGCCGATTCACTTTGAGTTATTTTATCCATAACTATGGTGTATTTCAAATGATTCAATTTCATATGTCATTTCAAATCCTTCCTCCAAATCTCCTTCTCAAATCCAAATTACTCAATCTAAACACACCATAAATCAATTAATTTTAATATTAATACAATTTGTGAACTTGATATATATATATTTTTTTTGCAATGAAATAACCGAACAAATATTTTCAATTGATTTTGATTAGTTGAATGACCGTAGTGTTTAGTTAAATATACAACATTAATTTTAATAAAAAGAAATAAAAAAAATTTAAATTAAGACGGTTCCGGGTTTGACCTGTAACCAGAACCGCCTAAGAACCGCTTAGTTATAGTATGTGTGTAAGTAATAATATAATTTGAGGGGTAATTTATAGTTAATGTTAATCTGAGGAATCTGAATGTAACTATCCCTAATAAATTATATAAATAGGTTGGCTATATGGAAGATAAAGCTTATTGATCTAATTATTCGCCTTTTTTAACAAAATGAGTATGCCCAAGTTTTATGAAAAATAAATACACAATCAAAACGTTTTAGATTAACTTTCACATTGTAAAGTGTGAAGAATTTTATTTTAGAATCAAGACATTAAGTTGAATCTTGTCTCTATCTGAATGGGTCATTATTTCTTGATAACTATTTTTACAAACACTATCAAACTACGTAAATATTCCTTCGAGGCATAAAAGAAACATGTAATTCAATTGATTACCACATTCCATATTTACATTAGATTGTCTTGTTTGTTGGTGGCCATGAATAGGGACTGGACTCGCCATCAACCTCAAGCCACAATGATATTACACATATTTTCAAATATATAATTATGTGTAATTATTTTGTTTTTCTTTCTATTTTTGTAGAGAGCACCACTATAAGGAGATATTATAAATATTTTCAAACAAATAATCATGTCGTATTATCTTTTTCCTAGTTTGGTAGAGAACACTATAAGGAAAGAGACTCGCGTAATAATTCAATAATCTGACAGAAAATTGACGGAAAATTGTATCCCAGACTAGATTTTACAAGAGCTTAAGGTAATCAAATAATACTTCGATGATCGATCGAATTTTACATTTGTCGTGCGATTAACTAGGTTTGATCAGGTTATATGACCTTATTAACGTTATTTTCTAAGTGGCCCATTAAAGTAGTCCATGGATCAAAATACAAATCTGAACAGTATCATGTTGGGCCAAGCCTGTAATTATATCTGGGTATCCATGGCCCACTGGGCCATATTATTTTGGGCTTTCAACTAGAACTCTTTTAGTTGCTAAAATGAATAACTTAGCCCAAAATATAATCGAGCTTTGATCTCCGTTAGATTAAATCTTCATTTAAACGCCAATTTAACGGACGAGATTTAGCGACAAACCAATCCACGGGGAGTATAAAAACGCGAAAATTATTCAGTTCACAACGTTCAAACTTTTTTAAGCAATCAGTTCACACCCTAATGGCGGGAAGCGATTCACATAAACCACTTCTAACCCTAATTCGTGATTTCAGTACTGAAAAATCCCAAGGAGGTAGAAAAAAACAGAACGAAATCGCATCGGATTGATGATTTTCATTGCAAAAATTATTTCATATTTTCTTGACATATTTTGCGCAAACTTTGCAGAGCGGAGGATTGTGAATCAGAAGAAACGGATCGAAGAACTAAAATCAGAGCTTGAAGCGTCAAATGCAGAGCTGCAAGTAGCAAAGCGTGATAAAGAGACCACGGAGCAAGAGCTCAAAGGCTATGAAGTTGAATTATCCATGGCTGATGCTTCGATTCAAGCGCTAGAGGTCTGATTTTGTCAACCTTTATAGCTGAAATTTCGGATTCATTTTTTAAGGAATTTGTTTGTTGCATCATATTTCTGCGGAGATGTGACAATCAGGTTACATTATAATGTGTTATTTCCAATCTGTTGTATTCTATTTCTTTCTGGATGTGATAGCTAGGTGAGAAAAGAGAATTTCAATTAAATTCATCTACACGAACAGAATTTATTTGAGTATTTTTCATTCTGTTTCAAATTTATTGGTTGAATTTGTTTCAGGCGAGAATTGGTATCACTAACAATGAGATATCAAAACTTGGCTCTGAATTGGCGGCTCTCAAGGTGTATTCTTCTGATACTTACACCTGTTACATACACTTATATGCATACATGCTAACAAATGGTTGCATCTATATGCACCTTATACGGACTGAGATATTAATTTTCTTGTGTCTTTGACTTTGGTTTTGGTGAATATGCTAAAAATGATCTGAAGAGTGAAGAAAATTCCTCAAGGTACAGATTTATATGTGTTAGTTAAGTTTAAAGCGAACTAGTTAATTACAGTTGTAAATGCGAATATCTGATGTTCTTTTATAAATATATATTTTCCCTTGTTTTCGGCAGAGATAGCTTTATCGAGAAAATGCTGGAGCTAAATCAACAGATAAGGTAGGTGCACTTTACTTTTGTCATCAGTTGTTAGGACTTTATTGAGACCATTATGAATTTTTTCCCAATTATGAGTATGCTGTTACATTGTGCGATTTCTCCTTTACAATGTAGGATTCTGTTGGGTTTTGTAAAGCCAGTTTTGTTGGTATATTAGTGTTGTATAAAAGTTGATTGGATGACTTGAGACATATTTTTAGATTGTGACAGAACAACTGTAGCTTTTGTATTAAGGCCAGTTTGGTGTTATATCTGCATCACAGGAAATTTCAGGAGTTGATAGCGTCCACTTCCGATGCAGATAATTACTGTAAAGCAACTTTAGAAGGTGGTATGTATGGTATTTCTCAGGAATAACATGTGAGCTTGAATTGGATTTCTGTATCGCAATTACATCATGTCAGAATTATAGAAGACAATTAAGTTGGATTAGCATCAGTAACTTATTTATGGAAGATAAGAAAGTAGTCTTCGATGTAGATTGCTTCAGTGATAAATTAGACTACTGATTTTCTTTGTACCTTTATCTTCATACTAGCTTGTAGAATGTAGATTATTAAACTGATTCAATAGCTTGCATAGCCTCATTTTGTATGTGTGCCATTTGAGTGCTAAAATAACTTTTAGAATCACCCAAAGCAGGCTCCCTAACTGCACAAGACGAAGATGCTCCAAGTGCCAGAGTGATTTCAGAGAATAAACTTGCCCAAATAACCGCACAAACTGATCAGATGGAACAACAATATAAAGCTGAACAAGTGATTCATGATCAGGTAAGGGTTGATCTCTATACTTACCAACATTGGTGGGATTCTTTGGACTACTAATTCTGATGCCTGACCAGACAGTGATGTCAATTGTGGACAATAAACTCTTTTTAATCATGTAATGTTCCTGGATGTGTGTGAATGGTTAATTTTTTGGAAAAAAATGAACACGCTTCTGGAGTTTGTGCAGGTTCAATATGAGCTCATTAATTTGGAAAAGAAAGCATTGTTGTTGGAATCGGTGATGAAAGAAAGCATGGAGCTGCAAGGGTTGAATAAATATCCTTGTATTTGATCAGTATTTGGCAATATGACCCATGAACCAGGATATAAATATGAGCTTACAAAACAGTGTTAACTGCCTTGGAGGTTAGCATAGGAATATCTTAAACTGCTTGAACTTTCTTTTTAACCTTGACTGGAAGCAAGCAGACATCAAAGTTGGAAGAAAAATGTGCTGCTCTCGGTGATGAGCTGCAGAAGAGGTTTTTATGTCCATCTTGTCATCAAGATAACTCAGGGGAGCTGGGTGAAATTCTTCAGATGAGCGATGGAAGCTAACATCTTGTAAGTACTTTGATCACAATTAGCTTCATTATTAGTAAATGTGAATATGGGGTTATACAGAATGATTAAGACCTTATATGCAAATTTCATCTGCAAGATTATGGCTACGTGCAATCAGATAGAATACGTGATTACACAGCTGAAACGTACTATTTGTTGCTTGTCATGCATTGTATGTTTTTTTCATTGGGATATTTTACAAATATGGATGTTCATAGTTCTTTTGGCCTCAATCAAACCTGTTTAAACTCTATTTCCTATTTTTGGTCCTGACATTACATGAATTTTACAAATTTGCTTTCACCATGTCATGAAGTTCTTCTTTCCCTTTTTCCTGCTCACATATTCTTTTAATGGGGATGGGGTTATATATGAAGCTTTACAGAATAAATAAAATGAATGGACATAGTTGCATCATACATCATCTACAAGCCGGTGTATTTGTTGGTGAAGCCTCCATATCCTTGACAATCGATGCATCAATGTGGAAGCAGCCTCTTGGCTCTCTTCACTGCCATTTTCGTGTATTGGCTGCAGATTCACATAAGACAATAAAGGTTAGATCACTTGGTCTCGAGTTTAGGAAATGTGTTTAGTTATATTTATCTATATGAGATATGCTAAGAGTCTAGAGAATAATTTGATGTCATATGAGGATACGTAGTTTTGGTGGGAGTATTACTGAGGGTGTTGGGAGATTTTACTACTTCAATCTGAGATGTGAAAAGAGCTGAGACAGGTCGATGATCTGAAAACTTGCTTTCACTCCTAAAATAGGAAAGTTGCCGCACTCCTTTACCATACCACAGTATCCTGTCACACCTGCAATATATGTTTGTCTTAGAAAGATATCCTGTGGTGCTTTCTCCCCTTTGGAGACTTCTTCCATAATTTCTAAACACAATCAACTTTTACACCAAAATATAAAAATCTCATTTAGAATGCAATAAAATACAAGTAATCATTTTAAAAAATCAATTAGATGTAATTTTACCATGCCGGAGTTCTTTGCTTCTCTCCTGCTCTGCTAGGAATTCCACCTGAATACCTGTTGCAGTTGTAGGAAGAATACTTGTAAGTGGGGGCAAATTCTATATTGCCCTCTTTCCAGCCCTGGAATACACCGCCTGATTCTAATTCCCTTCCCAACTGATCAAACTTCTGCAGTGCTCTCCAATCTTGCTCTTTTATTAACTGCCTTGCTAAGTTGTCTTCTAGGTATAATCTGTAGTTCAAATCTCCAAACCAAAATATCCGACTGTTCTACAAAAGAACAGATCCTGTCACAAAACATAAATTACATAATCCTATCAACTTATATTACGTTATAATTATATACATCGAGAAATTACATAGACGCCCTCTATGTGAGACTCCTATTGCGAACAACACCTTTAAGTTCTGAGAAATTACCATAACTTAGGGTGTCTTGGTAATTCACAAAACCTCGAGGAGCTCGTGGTAATTACTCGATAAGTGAGGGATTGTGTATCTAACTATCCCTATATTTATTCAACTATATTGTCTTAAAGGTCAACTTACTCATGTCCTAAAATGGTCAATGGATGAAGCTTATCGCCATCCTCAGCGAGCCTTGGAAAAGTAGTTCTTCTAAAAATCTCAGAGACTTGGTGATTTCTTCGTCCTTCATCACCTTTCTTCTCACCTGATGCTAAATGGGCAGCTATGAAGCAAAAACTAGTTCCGCCAATAGACATACTGACTGAAACTGATCCTTTATTTCCCAAATAACCCATTATACCACAAGCCACTGAGCAAACCTTAACACCCGTTATCTCATACCGTTTTAGCAGTTCCCTTCTCATCCACACACTAATAAAGACCCCAACCATCTTCTTGCTTGCCATTAATTTATACTTACTGTATTGATCTCGGTGATCGAGCTTAATTCCAGGCTGATCTTTTGCATGAATTTCGGTTTGGTTAATATCACAAAGTTGCCTTTCAGAGTCGGAAACTTCATTACAATTAGAATTCTCATTGGTGATTGGATGTACTAGAGGTGTTAACCATGGACATCCATATTTGTCGTCGAGTGTTTTCCCAATTAGTATATTCCAATTTGTAGCCTCTGTTGGGTCCTCTGCTCCGATTACAGTTGTTGCTTTTAATGGGACAATTTCTTGAAATCTGCAGGTTAAAAACGCCTTCCGCTTAGGATAAAAAAGAACATTTCATAATATTTGTGAGAAGCATACAGTTCATAATTTTGACTTTTATGTTTTAACATACCCAAGAACGTAGATGTCAGCTGCATCTTTGAGATTCAGCCATTCATCTAAGTCCACAGCCAAGCTCCCCACAGGTGACCTCCCAGCCACATTCCATGTCCCCACGAAAATTCTAGAAAAATTATAAAACTCACCTCCTTAATAAATATCTATACAAAAGAAATCCTAACGTTGTGTAGTTTTAAAACTAACCTCAATTCGTTGTTTGTGGTGCATTTATCCATTTCCTGCGACTGAGACGAGAAATCGTCCATGGATTCATCGTCATCTGTTTTGACAAATACATTGAAATGATGAGTTATCTGATAGCTAGAAAAATGGGCTATGACATAAGTCAGAGGTACTATGCCTGAAATTCCAGTAAGGCGAAAAGGGTCATCTCTCTTATGCTTCCTAAAAAGCCATCGTCGAAATCTTCTACCTGTCCCGCTACGGTGCTTTTTCTCCATGACTATAAGAAAAATGAAAAAAGAATACCATGCCCAATCATAAAACAATGAAGAATTGAAAAAGGGCGTTGAGAATTCTCATGATTGAAAACTGTACATTTGGTTGCTGTTGTTGAGGTTGTATATCCAAACTTTGATCTTTGCCGTAAGCTTATATTGTATCGATCTCCTGTACAAGAGACAAGAGGATGAAGCCTCAACAAGTTGTGGCTGAAGCGGAAAACACGAGAGAGAGAGAAGGTCAAAGGTGGCATATGAGATGAGATATATGTGGGGTGGGGTCTAGAACCAAAATTAGGACCTCACATGGTTCCATCATGGCTTGATTATTGGAGTTGCATATCACGTACTTTTTGTGTGCGGTTTTCTTTTTTGGGGAGAAATGTACTTTCGAGTGATTATAAGATGGAACTCTTTTAATGGACTCTTCATTATTGGATAAAAAAAATATTAATGTTTTATCAAAATATTGAATTGGTTTTATTGAGACCGCTTCATTATAGAATTTCTCATGTTGGGGTCTAGTCTAATTGGTTTTTACACCAAATAAATAAATACACAAAAAAATATGTCTTGCAAAACACTTGGATATTCATCTATTTGTGAGTTTTATCAGCATATCATATAACGATTAATTAGTATGTTTATAGTTAATGATATTCCTATATATGTACTCTTATCCGTAATATTTGTACGAACCTTTTTCTTATGTTATTCAAATTGTTATTTAACCCAGAAAAGAAGAGTACACATGTACTCAACCGATTTGATTACAATTTTTTTTTTATTATTTTCTTTATATCGGTCTTTTGGTATAAAAACAGAAATAATCTTGATAGCCAGATTTTCCGTTATAGCTACCAAATAAAGAAATCCCACATTAGTTTCTACTAGATGGAATAATAGAATAATCCAAATTATGATAATCTTTAATAAGTTTAATCAATAATTAAACTTTGCGTTGTTAGTCAATAATATTTTTTATTCTAGCTAACATGTATTGAAGGTCATATGTGTATTGAATAATACACACCAAAATCGAAATGAATATGCTAATGACTTTTGGTGATTCCACTAATTTAGCTTTCAAGCAGTTGACATTGAATAGCTAAAGATTAGTGCATAACGTGTTCCAAATTATTGATTAGGACAATAATTGTATTTTTTGGTCTACTTTCTTCACAAGGTGAAGAGATGGTGGCTTTTATCATATTTATTTTATCCATAGATTAGAAAAAATCAGAAAGAAAGACAAAATAAATAAAGGAAATTTTTTACGAATAGAGCTTTCTAATGATAAATAAGGATGGACTCATTTACTCATAGAAAATGGCATCAACCCATTGCGTATTGGTACTTTTCCAGTATAGAATAAATATGCTTCTCTTTGTTCCTACGAATAGAATTATTCCATTATTACGAACATAATAGAATAAATACTAACTTAACCCTTGTTAGGAAATAATCCATGAACAAGGGAGGGATGCGCGAAATTTAATTTTGATACCACGGTTTACATAAGTAACACTATTAGTATCAAACAAGTTTTGTTTTAACACTTTTGATACCACATTTAGTTTACTAATGTTCAACCTCACGTGCTAGTCATGTGCCCATTAGTCTAACATTTGGATAAGAAAAAACGCGATAAAAAGTATTTTTTGCTAAACTCTAACTCCTACTTCTCTTCAAAAACTCTCCAAATTCTACACCTAAATCCAAAACTCCAAAGATTTCGGTACGTGAATGGTGAAGTAAGAAGATCGGTTTCTGTATACACAAGTAGCATTTCATTCATAAAAATGAGTCTATGTGACCCTTAGTACCATAAGAAGTATTTGGAAGTTTTCATGTTTTCCTGGGTGATTGGAGGGTTTATATGTTTAAAGCTTAATTTTTTGGTACATATTTTTTATTTTCTTGTATGTTTTAATATTGTTCTAATTCATGTTTTTGAAAAGGTCTAAAAGATCCAGATTTGGCTTTAAAAACAATTAATTCATATTTTTCTCCATTTTTACTAGCCAATTTCTCTCTAAAATGACTATATTACGTTGGTTAAGCTCCCAAAATGGCAAAACTAACGTGCCTTCTAACCGTTAGTCAACTTGCGACTGTATCAAAAGTATTGAAAAAAAACTTACTAGGCATCAAAAATATTACTTGTATAAATTATGGTATCAAAACTGAATTTCACATATTCTACAATATGAAAATTGAGATTTTCCCCAAGGTAAATGTGATGCTAATGTTCCCAAAATTAAATTGAACCATGTACTATTAGACATGTGGGAATAGTTATAACCTATATCAGACTCTTTATAAAATATTGGATCATTTTTAGAAATTCAGTATTTAAATTTTGAAACAATCACAATCATTTTTTATGATATTCACATAGAGCCAATTTACATACACAGTTAATTTAAAACCTTTGTGTAATTTCTACCTTGACATCACTGACCAATGAAGTCTATCAAAATCTGCTGGAAATTAGATTGACAATATGATTTTTCGACTAATTTTAACCATTTAGGTAAGTTTTATTTGTAGAAAGTAAAATATTTTTGGACAATATTAATCTACATTGTAGGTCCAATTATGAAATTCTTGAAAAAAGAGGATGAATCGAAATATAGCTGCTACACCAAAACTAGGTGCAAAGAACCAACCCGACTGCCCTAGTGGATAAATCAGGAATACAGAAACAAAAACAGCAATTGGACCAGAGAATGCAATTGCATTATAAGGTCGCAATTGAACAGATCGAGCAAGCTCAAATTGACGTAACATGAAACCTATCAGTCCAAAAGCTCCATGTAGAGCAACAAAATTGTAGATTAATATGGTATATTTATTTTCTCAAATTCAATTAAGGATCAATGGAAAATTAGTGTCTAAAGTGAGCTACTCAAATTAATACAACTCAGAATTGAATAGCTAAAATGAGTTATCCTACAATGGAAACTAAACCAAAAAGACAAGGCTTCATTAAGTCTTATGTTGAGATACTGGTTGCGCCCTTGGGTCTACAATAGATTTTGATTGGAGGGAAGACTTAGCCATGACCCATATCGCTTTAGTTGCACACATGCACGCGCCGCCGCTGTTGTCTGATTGGCATGGCACATGCACGGGTTGGGCTCAAATTATCTTTTTGATGGGAATTTATTTAAATTTTTAATTCAAATTAATTTTTTTAATATTAATTTAATTCCTAGTTAATTTTTTAACCGGTGGATGAAGTTTTAACGCATATGGACGTATGCGATTACCATTGCGGTGTGAATTTTGATAAGATTGCACGACATACAGTGCACCTAGTCCATGTACACCCGTTGGACGAAAATATACATGTTCGGACTGAAATGATGCATTTCCAAGCCTCAACGGGGGCGGGGAGTGTCGAAAAGATGTCTTTGCGTTTGAAACTAAAAAGATGTGTCTGCTAACCGGCAACAGCAACAGGTCTTTGAAGGCCTCTATGCCTTGATGATCCTCATAAAGCCCAATTCAATCAGTCATTCATCAACTCTCTTCTTTCTTTTTGAATTAAAAACCGTAGTGCAGTTTTATAAAATCTGATAGTTCAAAACAAAGTTTTATTTGCTGAATTTTGAAATTTGTTGTACTACTATTTCGAAACACTAGTCGTCGAATCTTGAGAAATAATTGTGATAATCTCGTAAGCATTGAGAGCTGGGCATTTTCGTTTCAAATATAAAATTTTTAACTCTTGCTTCGACTATCTATTCTATTATAAAAGTATGAGTGTTTCTTTGAAATTTTGATCTACCTAATATGCCCTTATGTATTTTAATTTTGAATAGCAAAAGAGTCCACTAATAAATAATTACTAATAAAAATAAATTATATATATCTAAAAATAAGATGTATAGTTACAATTACAACTCTATAAAAGTATGAGTATTTCTTTGAAATTTTGATCTACCTAATATGCCCTTATGTATTTTAATTTTGAATAGCAAAAGAGTCCACTAATAAATAATTACTAATAAAAATAAATTATATATATCTAAAAATAAGATGTATAGTTACACTAGAACTCTACAATACGTAATTCACCTTTTCAGAAATAAAAGAGTTAAATAATAAGATAAGTTGTATATATCCACAATAAAAATATGTATATATCATATAAGAACTCTACGGCAAGATTACATGTAATGATGTAAATACTAAATCTTAATTAAAAATAGTTAGTTTAAACATGCAAATTACACAATTTTTTTACAATACTAGGTTACAATTTCTTTTGTTCAAACAATTAATAAATAAGAAAATATAAAAAAACTTCTTTATTTGTTAAGTAATTGTTAAATCTCAAAAGCATGTCATGAAATATTTGATAATCAATTATCCTACTCGCACACCAACTATTATAAGACATGTTTGAAATAATTTTTAGATCACATTGTCAAAGCACCTTCTATGTTCTACAATATATTACATTTATTAATTTAACCATCATACCAATCAATATTTATTATTTTAATAATTATATACTTAGTTAAATTATTATTTAAATTTTCAGTATAAGATACTATAAAATAAAGAATTATCTATATAATATAATTATTTTACGAGATCATGACTTATAATTTTTTTAGTGAGTATTTATTTAGTTAAATTAATGTTTAATTTTGAATATTTAATACCTTAGTTTATTTTAAATGTTTTATTTAGGAGTTTGAGTATATTGATATTTCCTCCTTTATTAACTTGATCATTCAACTAATTATATTTTTTCAACAAATTCAGAAAAATGCATAGTTTATCAAATATATTTATGAAACTAAATTGCAAGAGTTAGTAGAAAAATATTTATTAAAATTATGGTCAATACACACTTTATTTAAAGAATCTCTTATCAGTGGCAAATCAAAATATGATGATGTTATCAAATCAAAGAAAAAAATCATTTCTCATTTATGTTTTAGTAATTTTCCATATTGTACATTAAGTGTATGTACGTACAACGTGCAATTTTTTATTTTTGTTAAGTAGACTCAATGTAATAAATAAAAAACACAATTAGTGAAAATCAAACAAAAAGGGATACATCATTTATACCAACCTACTATGACTTACGAAGACTTAGATTAAAGTTTTAAGGTGAGACACATTTAATGATATGAAAATATGTTAGCCCTGGGTATAGCAAATGGAGAACTAAAAAGAATAATTATGAAATAAGAAACAAAAACACTGCACAAGTGTATTTAGTTACATTATTATTCATGTTTCACTTTTTAATTAACTTAATTCTTTTAAGAATTGATTCATTCATTCATATCAATCAATATTTTATTTTTAATAACTAACTTATTAAGTGATAGTTTATTTACTTAAATCTAAATTATTAACATCTTTTAAGTTGAACTACTATACACATATATATGAATTATTTTACGATATCATATGCTTCACGTTCAACGAACGTGTTATTTACTAGTATATTCTAAAGACACTAGTCATGAGTATTCTCACAAACATTTCCCAACAAAAGCTACTAAAGATACATTAAAAACTGGTTTAATTCATTGCCCATTCCTCTATTGACGTCAATTTCGAAGAAGTTGTAACTAGTTTCAGTTACAAGCATACTTAATCTTGTTAATTAGAAGGTGGTGAAAAATTCGATTTTTGGAATTTGAATTAATTCCGTGAACCGTGATGGTAAACTTACACACATATGACAATAATTGAATACCAATGATTGAGAGGATTCTATATTAAATGATCCTAACATATTAAATGATATAGCTTTCACAATTTGCGACATTCTCACAGGTAATAAAGTTGCAGACTTGCAGGTTTTTTTTTTTGCAGGTATCTTTCGACTTCACTAATTATGAATTAGTTGAATACATCTTTCTTTGTCGTGGTCCAAGTATTAGCCAATTCTACACCACATTTTCTTTCTGAAGGATAAATTGAACAGTTTACATTACCCTTTTACAACATATAGCAAAAAAATTGGATTAAATTCCTTAACAATCTTCATAAAGAAACAAAATTTACAGTCAAATGAACTACTTGGGTATATTATAGGACTTATGATATAGGGGTCCTAGAGCCTCCCTCCAACAAATCAAATCAACTTATGTGTTTGATATTAGGGAATTATGAGTTAACGAATATCCACATCCCTTCATGTGTAAATATACTCTCTATTGTGTGAGAAAGATTGACGTGTAGGCGAATTCACTTGACCTGATGTTACTGGTACACACTTGTTTCTGTAGTGTAGTTCATAACTCTTATCCTTTGCATCAGAGACCAAATGTTGCCTAAACATAGCAATAAAGGCCTCCACTCTTTGGTTCAATTCCTCCTTTGAAAGCTCATCATCATCATTATCGTCTACGTTCTTAGTACCTTTATCATCCTGAAGCGTCAAATTCACATGCTCGCCAACATCGCTAGTCGAAACCATTGGGCTGTATTCTTGCCTTCTCTTCTTCTTTTTCTTGTTCTTTAATTCTAAATCAGTTTCATCATCATCTACGCTATCAATTTCTTTTAATGGGGTTTGAGATGATTTCTTAGAAGTGAATAGAATAGCTAAGAGCAAGAGGTTCAACACGAGAAAGGCCCACAAACGCCAATGCACAAATACAGACACGAAGACTGCACGCTGAATACACGCCATTAAGGCAGCTGTCCCGGCAGCAAAGAAGACTGGTTTTAATTGATCTTCTCCCTTCTTGTCCACCTCCATTTTGTTCAAAATTGTGTGTTAATAACAAATTTTAGCATGTTAGAGGAGTGACCAATGTTGAGGCCCTTTTAATGGGTGCTTATACTATTAACAAATGGTGTGTAGGGTTTGTAATGATCAGATGAATAGAGGAATCAAAGGGACAAGAAAACATTCTGATTGTATCGACAACCTTATCATTGCTTAGGGATCAAGATTGCCTTGGAATTGAGGCGTGCACTTGTTTCTAGGCATGTTAAAGAGCGCATGCTTTTTGCCGGAGATTGAAAGATGACTTAACAGAGCAAAAAGTTTCAGTTGTTTTTGCCACGCCGATGAAATGTCAATAGCTTTTTTTTACCAAATGATATTTTCTACTGTTTGCTTTCATATTTTGCCCTGCTTGTTTGGTTAATGTGTGGCCAAATTATGACAAGTCAAATGTGACTTTGTAATGGACATGGGATCCAATGGGCTTTAGTGGGATTTGTTTCACATAGCTGCAAATGATTAGCTTTACAATGAATTGGGTTGAGCCGAGCAAGACGTGATTTATAATTAGTTGAGTTTTAATCTACAATGAGTCAAGTTTGAATAACTTAATTGTATTTATAAATATTTTATTATTTCTTATTAATCGAGAATTCAAATCAGAATTTTGAAAACTAATTGACTTAACAACCCAAGCACTTTCAATGTAATCTTTACTTATCGAAACAAACAAACAAATCGATCACTTTTAATTATTGATCTTGACTCAAATATCAAATAATTTGATTCAACTTTAAAAAGTGTAACTTGTTCGACCATACCAAGTATGTTCGTGTGAATTTGATTCATCGTCGAATTCTCTGGCCAATGAATATATATTATAGTAGGGATAGTTACATTAGTTACCCTTCTTATTTAGTGTAGTTACATTCAACCATGCTTATTTTTGGCATATATCAAATACCACCCTACAATGAAACCTTGCGATCACACTCTTTGTCAAAACCTAACAAAATTTGCTGATATCATCAAAAAAAGTTGTATGAATTTCCTATTCTTCCCTTGTATAGATAAGATATTTTATGGGGATACTTATACTACTTATCGTTTTTATTTAGTGTAATTATAGTTCAACTTATTTATTTTAGACACATAACAAATACCCACTTCTAAGAATAAAAACTTTACAATCTCTTCATTCCGCTAGAAAACTAATGAAATTTAATGACATAATTTAAAAAAATATTTTCTAGGTTTTCTATTTTGTTGTTAAGGGGGATAAAGATAGTTTTTCATATTAAATAGGATGATTTTTAAATATATTATTTGATTAAAACTTGATAAAATGTAATAAAGTGTGAATTTGGATTATGTCAATTTAAATATTGTTAAGAAAATTTTTAAAAAAAAATTTTAAAAAAATAGAGATTTGGTTTTTCTCGAAGTAAAATTATTATGTTGCCAAAATATATCAAACCAATTAATATGTTAAAATAAGTTGAAAAAAGTATGATGTTATATTAAAAAGGTATAACTAAAAAGTAAATTGCGAAAAATATATAAAAAGGAAATATATTTATTAAGGGTTAAATGTAAGATTTTATTACAAGAGGGAGATACCACTGTATAATCGAATAAAGCAGATTGAATTATAACTACTTTAGGGTGTTGATGTAATTGACATTTTTATTTTTCACTTTTTTAAACATGACTAAAATGGACATTTCACACATTCTACTGAGATGGTTCAGTGCAATGGCAAAATAAGCAGACTGAAATTCAGTTATACTAAATTAGAGGGGCTATTAAGGTCATTATCCCATAATTAAATTTCTACTTTGAAGTTATGTTGTGAACAAAGAATTTTGGTGGAATCTCAAAAACCCACGCATACATGACTATATTTCCATTTTCCACCTCCAACATAAGAAAATGGAAAAGAATTTTTTAGGTAAAACAGTGACAATTACATATTAAGAAATGGTACTTGTTGCTTTGACATAAATAGAAAGATCAGCATGTTTCATGAATTGCAGCTCATATTTAGTACCTCTTGGTTCACTCAAGTAGCTCATCTCATATTTCCTCAGCCGAACAAACTGCACGCATAGCTGCATGGTACAGAAACACGTTTATATTACGATTTGATTCACATAAGAAGCAATTCTATGATCAACCTAAACCAGTTGCATGTTGTCCCTATATAATTCAGTTAACATTCTCCCTTCATAACGAGCTTTTTCCAAATGAAGAATTTTTTTCAGGGTAAATCACGGATTTTCTTTTCGATTTCCTGCTGAGTGTAAATTCAGAAAGATTCTTGTCTATAGCATGATTGATATTTGATGCTTTAATAGCAGTGTCACCTTTCACGCCACAATTAATTGTTGATGAACTATTCAAATCAAACGCCGCAGTAAGCTCATCCTGTTTTACCAACACATCAACTAACTCCAACTTTTCTGGTAGATTTTCGGAATGTACAAGTTTTTCTTCTGGGAAAGAAACGTCATCAGGCTTATTATCCTCGTGAACTTGAGTTTCATCTTCTGCTTGAAATTGATCTTCACCAGATTTCACACACTGTTTGACTTTGCTAGTACTGAAACATGAAGTGTGAGGTTTCTTTAACTGACGAAGTCCACATGCAGTAATAACATCATCCCACAATTTGAGTTTTCTTTTTCTAACACTTCTACGTATAACAGAAACAGATTTAGTATTCCCATGCTGTACTTTTTCACTATAAGTTGAATGACTGCCATAATTTGACGTGTCTCCAATAGGCAAACTCTCATGCACTAAGCTCGTCTCTGTTGCACAAATTCTCTGTGTACATCCATTCCTGAACAGCTCAGGCTCTTTTATTTGATCAAAAATCGGGTTGTTATGACCAAAGTTGACATCTGACAATGAACTCTTGCCGTCAACTGTGATAAATTCAGGTCCCGAGGCCAAAGATGATGTCAATAGCTCATGACCACTATAGTTGTGAGGTCTAATTGGAGGCAGTTTTTTATTCTTTGCCTCGTACAGTTGCTCCTGAGCTTGTCTGAGTTCTGCTCTGAGGTCTAATATGATTTCTTCTGCTTCATTTAGCTGAGATTCAAGCTCATCAATTTTTCTGTGCTCATTCGATGATGTAACCTTGGCTTCTTGAATCTGTAACCAATGACATGTCAATTGTTTGTATAAAACAGTTACTAATATTCTCATGTAAAAAACAAGTATAGCAAACATTGAATTATTGAGAATCAATTCCTGCAGTACTTGATGCAAAAGGTCCATACAAACAATCACCACAGTATACTTGCTAAAATTTATTACTGTCTGTTTCCTAAAATTTATTACTGTCTGTTTGGAATTATTTAAACTTTGTATAGTATAGTAAAGGAATAAAATACAATATTAACTCAATCAGGCTAAAAACATAATTCACACAACATCCTAAAAGATTTTAAGAAACATCCTAAATTAATCTTCTCTCAGAATCAAATGCTTAATCAACATTAATGTTTACGAGTTAAGCAAACTCGAGAAGGACATAGGAAGACTGGAAAAATTAAACACAAGAATTTAAGTGTTCAGCAATTGCCTACATCCACCTGAGACTGAGAGTGGCTCAGACGAGGAGAAGGTTTCACAATGAATAAAAGAGGTTCGAGTATAATGAATCTCAAAAGTTCATACTAAAACCTAGCCCCGAGTTTCCCCACAATTATAGCCTATACACGGCCGGGGGCAAGCACCAACACCCCTCGCAATCATTCATCGACCAGGCAAATGAAACGCATGTAACTTCTGGGCCTGTTCTCAAGGACCTCCCCCTCTTCAGAACATGCCCCTTTTGCAAAATTTAGGGCGTAGACCACAATTTACTCTCTGGATGGTTAACATAACCAATTAATCAATCAAATCCTTAAATAAATCCTTCAATTTAAAATATTAAAAAACTGCATTATTTATTTAACATCGACGCAATTTCTCGTCGAAAAACAAAAATCCAAAATCACCTCCGCATCGATCATTTGTTTTAAACGAAGGAACATCCGAGCAGCTTCATCTTTAGTAGAAATCAGGTCATGCTCCGACCTTCGAGCCTTCAATTCCGCCTCCATTACGCGCGCTGCAGCCTCTTTAGCCGTGTTGAGTATCATTTCCGCATATGCTCTCTTCACAGCCTCCATTTCCTGCAAAATAATCAACTAAATCATACAAGCAATTCAACCTGATAAATTAACAGATCGGGGAACGAATTTAGAGCGCTTACTTCAGGTTCAGCCATGGTTTGGATCGGTGATTGTATGATGATTGGGGGAGGAATATTTGGGGTTGCGAAGATGAAATGAGGAGTGTGTATATTGTTGAAAGTGTATTGTCTGACGGTGATGCCCCTGTTGTTGGCTCTTATTACCGTTGAAAGGCGCGGGAGTTCTAATACGACAAATGTTTAATGGGGCCCACAGAGAGCGGGAAGATTGAGTCGAAAGGCGCGGCTAGTGTGTGTGAGGTTTTCGAATTTGGATTGAGATCCGGCCCATTACAGTTAATGGGCTTTTGTCGAGAAATGGCTTCATGGTCCATGAATTGAATTGGTCTACTTGGCTTTCTAAATTTTTACGGGTAAATATCACTAGACAATATTTTTTATTCTAAATGTTGTTTCATATTTCATTCTATATATGTATTAGATGTTTTATACACATGTTAAACATCAATTCTTTAGTAAGTGCATTTTTGAATTATATTTGTGGAATAGAAAATAGAATATATATTTAAAATAGATAAACATACTCGCCGATGAGATTTTTTTATAACAAATCCTTGTTTTATCTTATAGTCCACGTATTTAAATATTTGATATGTGTAAATCACAAATGTACTTATTAACATATATGTACATAGGCGGAGACAGGGTGGGGCGGGGGTGGGCGGCCGCCCCACCCAATTTTTTCAAAAAAAATATATATATATTATATAAATTATAATGTTAGCCCCACCCCCACCTAATTTATAGATTTTAATATTAGTTTAGCCCCACCTGCTTTATCTTTTTGAATAATAATACCACCTACAACTAATATATAATATTTTATTATAAATAAAAAAATATCTCAATTCTTAATTCCACAAAAGCCTCTGCCCTCCCATTCTCATTCCACACAAAGCTGCCCACTGCCGATCAAATTCCCATCAATTTTTTTTTCTTTCTCTGCACAATAGATAGGCAAAAGGTATTATATTTTAGTTTATGAAGATTTATAATGTGTATTACTTATTGTTTATTATATTTTGTTGAATTTAACAAATAACTTAGGGTTCACCAGGTGAAACATATTGCATACAAGACAGAAGAATTAATCGATCAATCTGCCATCAATCGCCATGAATTTCATTTTCGGAAAGAGAAAAACTCCCGCAGGTCTGTTTTTATTGTTTAAATTGGATTGTGAATTTGATGATTAATAGATCAATTTGAATGATCAACAGATCAAGGCGTATTTATGATGATTTTTTTATCTGATTTGAGGATATTCATAGGAGGGATAGTTCAGTTAGTGAAAAGGAATTGTGGGTTTGATTTTAGGGTTTAATATAGTTAAACATGGACGTTGAAGCTATGGCAATCAATTTTGATGGTTGACTAGTTTTTGAGATGGAGAATTGAAGTGCAGTTAGATTAGTTTTGAATTTTAGGTACAAATGTGGAAATAAGATATCTCAAGATGAATTTTTTTTGGTAAAATTTGTTCTGATTAAAATTGGTAAAATTTGTAGGTAAATTATTGGTAAAATTGATACACTCACTTTTATCTATATTGATATTGTGTATTTCTAGTTTTACTTTTATCATTTTATTTTTCTACAAGTTTTGCTTCATATTTTAATGTTATTAATGATTTTGTGCTGTGAAATAAACTTTTATTATGAAATTTAGTAATATTATTGTCTAATTATATTTATGTTTTGAAATTTTTCATTAATCATAAGTTACTATTTTGCAATATTGAATCAAGGATATAAGCACGATGAGTAAAAGAATTGATTCATATTTCAAAAATGATTGTCCTCAGGCCACTACTCCGCATATTCCGACACAATCCACTAAAAATAGGGAAAATGCTTCATTTGAAACAGTTAGTTCTATTGAACTACATTCTCGTCCTACAAAAGTCCCAAGGACAAAGAACAATTCACACGAAGTTGCTAAAAATTCAGGATGTGAAATTACAACTCCTATAAAAGCCTTAGGGATTGAGATTGAATCGGATCTTGTTTGTGTAGAAAGGGATCCGGGAAAACGAAAAATGATTTGGGAATATCCACCAAAGAAAAGGGATGAAATTCGACGTGCCTATTTGAGATATGGTACTTTTCAAACTATCCCTACAAACTTCTCCTCACATGCTGATGGAAGTAGAAAGTTTCTAACGTCTTGGTATAAACTCTCAACCCGAACCGAAATAAACCGACCCAGTGACCCACATCATCTTACTTTGGCCACACCCACTTTTAATTCCTGGCTCCGCCACTGTATATGTATGTAAATATTTTGATACATGTACAACATCTAATATTAAGATGGGATAAAGCAAGGGCTTTTTTGATATAACCCCCGAGGTATGTAGCTTTGGCAAACAACCCCCCGAGGTTTGAAATTTTGGTAAACAACCATTTCTGTTTAGTTGACCGTTAGTCAACAGTTAAGGTCATGGGCAAAATTGTAATCTAATAATTCCAAACAATTATATTAATTTTCAATGTATTTATTTGGAATTAATAAAATTAATATATTTGTTTGGAATTATTAAATTACAATTTTACAAATAAATAAAATTAATAAAATTAATATGTATTTATTTTCAATGTAATATTAATATATTTGTTGGGAATTATTAAATTACAATTTTGCAAATAAATAAAATTAATAAAATTAATATGTATTTATTTTCAATGTAATTCCAAATAAATACATTGAAAATTAATATATTTGTTTGGAATTATTAGATTACAATTTTGCCCATGACCTTAACTGTTGACTAACGGTCAACTAAACATAAATGGTTGTTTACCAAAATTTCAAACCTCGAGGGTTGTTTGCCAAAGTTACATACCTCGGGGGTTATATCAAAAAAGCCCGATAAAGCAATTTGTAACTGTCACATGGCATATCTTATCCTTACAAAATAATGGTAATGGTGCAGGCAAGGAGAAACCTTGAGTCGGATACCATTATCATTATTTTCTTTGGCATTTAAGATTATATATTATAGTTCATTACATCCCATGGCTGGAAAGTCAAATTTTGTGGAGTGTTTAATCCTCATTTATATCCATGCTGATTTTTTTTTTTGGTTTCGCATAATCAATTATTTGAGAATAAGTTCCTATAATCAACTCTAAAACAACTAGACCAAAATCACTGCCTAATAATTACAATCAAATTTTGCAATTAAAGATCATATCTAACCTAATATAATACAGAGTCCGTACTACTTAGGAGTGTGCACGGATAGACTAACCGACCGAACCGAACCGAAACCGACTAAATGTGTTCAAACCGTAACCGAAATCATTTCGGTTCGGTTTCGGTTAGTCATTTTCAAAAAAATCGGTTTCGGTTACGGTTCGGTTAATTGGGGTCGGTTAGTCTAACCGAACCGTAACCGATATATTTGGGCCATTGTATAATATTTCATAATATATGGGTCAATTTGAAATATATAATAACTTAACTCATATTGATATTAATTATTATTAACCCTAATTTTTATCTTTGTCGTAAGTCGTAACTTATAATCTTTGTGTATTTTAAGTTGTAATAATTTTTGTGTATTCAAATAGGTTAAATAGCCCAAAATTCAAATTAAATCTCGGGAAAAAAAAATTTGCCCGGAATTCGGTTAATCGGTCGGTTAACCGAAAATAACCGAAATGGTTCGGTTATAACCGTAACGGAACCGTTCTCAAATCGGTTCGATTATGGTTACGATTTTCTCCTAACCGAATTTTCGGTTAACCGAACATTCGGTTCGGTTCGGTTATAACCGTTTGAACACCCCTAGTTCTACTACTAATATTGGCTATCAAATTCGCTTCCCAGAGAAATAAATGAATATGCATTAATCTGCGCACTGAACTCCTAATTATGAAGAAGATAAGTAAAACACTGAAAACGAAGATGACAGTGAAACGTCTACTATCATTAATAATCCACATTTATTCCCATCATTTTCCTTAACAATCCCAGTAAAAGATGCCTCATCGCCATTAACTGTTCAGTTCCATTATCGACATTGCCCAGATTTTCATCTCTATCAACAATGGATCGATCCTTATTGTTCACTGTTATCATACTCTTACTTGTACATCTCGTCCGTGTTTCATTAGCTCAAGATGATGTAAAATGCTTGCAAGAAATGAAGAGTTCATTCACTGATTCGAGTCATAAGCTCGATTCATGGGATTTCTCAAATGCTTCAGTTGGGTTCATTTGCAAATTCGACGGCGTTTCGTGCTGGAACGACCGCGAAAACAGGCTCATTGATTTGGAGCTTCGTGATTTTAATCTCAAGGGGAATATTCCAGATTCTCTCCAGTTTTGCCACAGCCTACAAACCCTGAATCTCGCTGGTAACTTTCTAACTGGGTCGATTCCTACGGAAATATGCACATGGTTGCCTTATTTAGTCACACTCGATTTGTCGCAAAATAGTCTGACCGGTCAAATACCTGAGGATCTTGCTAATTGTTCGTATTTGAATAATTTGATTTTAGATGATAATAAGTTGTCTGGCAACATTCCATACCAGTTTTCGAGTTTAGGGAGATTGAAGAGGTTTTCCGTGGCAAATAATGATTTATCTGGCAGAGTGCCCTCGTTTAAATATGATTTGCGGCTTGATTTTGATGGTAATAGTGGTCTTTGTGGGGCGCAATTAGGGAAATGTGGTGGAATGAGTAAGAAGGGTTTGGGGATTATTATAGCTGCTGGTGTATTCGGTGCTGCAGCTTCATTGTTGTTGGGTTTTGGTTTATGGTGGTGGTGTTTTACTAGGTCTAGTAAGAGGAGCAAGAGAGGGTATGACATGAGGCAAAGAGATGAAGGGAGTGATTGGGCTGAGAGATTGAGGGCTCACAGGCTTACACAGGTTACTCTGTTTCAGAAGCCTCTTGTTAAGGTTAAGTTGGCAGATTTGTTAATGGCGACAAATTATTTTAGGTTAGAGAATTTCGTTGTTTCGAGTAGGACAGGGACGACTTACAAGGCTATTTTGTTGGACGGTTCTGCCCTTGCTGTGAAGCGTCTTAAGGCGTGTAAAACTGGGGAGAAGCAGTTTAGGATGGAGATGAATAGTTTGGGGCTGGTAAGGCATCCAAATTTGGTGCCGTTGTTGGGGTTTTGCTTGGTGGAGGATGAAAAGCTCGTGGTTTATAAGCACTTGTCGAATGGGACTCTGTTTTCGATGTTGTGTAACAATGGTGACGTTTTGGATTGGCCAACTAGGTTTAGGATTGCATTAGGCGCCGCAAGAGGACTTGCATGGCTTCACCATGGTTGTCACCCTCCAATCATGCATCTGAATATTTGCTCGAATGTTGTTATGCTCGATGAGGATTTCGATGCTAGGATAACGGACTTTGGTTTGTCAGGACTGGTTAATTCATCAGAATCGAACGAGTGTAGTTCTGTGTATGCTGATTTGGGTGAAATTGGGTATATTGCTCCAGAATATTCTACGACAATGGTAGCTTCGTTGAAAGGAGATACCTATAGTTTCGGTGTTGTACTTCTTGAGCTGGCAACTGGATTGAAACCACTTGATGTTAGTGAAGCTGATGAATTATTTAAGGGAAATTTGGTGGACTGGGTAACTCAGCTTGCGGGTTGTGGTCGAATTAAAGATGCAATTGATAAACGGGTATGTGGGAAAGGCCACGATGAGGATATTGTACGCTTTTTGAGAATAGCTTGTAATTGTGTGGTCTCTCAGCCTAAGGATAGGTGGTCTATGTATCAAGTTTATGAGTCACTGAAGAGTATGGCTGAACTGCATGGTTTTTCAGAACATTATGATGAATTTCCTCTACTGTTCGAAAAACAGGGGAATGGCTAAATGGTTAGGAAAGATAATGTCGATTCTTCAAACACATTGTAAGTTCTAACAAGCAAGTTCTGTGATTCATTTTGGTAGCTGAATAAAGCTGTATAATAGTCACCTGCGTAAAATGTACTACAGGCATTCTGTTTGGTTGAAATTTGTCATAATATAACAAATTTACTTGAAAGTTGTTTGTTTGATAACTCAAATTATTTGAGTTTGACTTGCGTAGCTCGATTTCATTATAAAATTTGACACTCGATAATGATCCAAATAAATTAGCATAATACGTGGGCATATTCATCACAGCTCAAGTCTTGTGATCCTTTTTACTTCGGATCTTTTGTGGTTATTAATTAATATTTAGACAAACATTCAAAAGTTTTGGGTTACTGAGAATTCACGCCCCACTCTTTGCTTCATCTTTTGGTAACATTTTACATAATTAATACAAATTTTATTAGCTTTTTTACTGATAAAATAACTGAAAATATAAGATAAAACTAGTACAAGTTTTAAATTTAATCGACGTGGGGTTTCCTGCTTCCCATGCAAGCAGAAAAGAAACCCCACCACAAGTTTGAATCACTTTTAGACTTCTTGAAACAATCAAAATCAAACCTCCAATATAAGCAAACTGAAAGTGACCATATAACCCGACAAAAAACTCGAAGAATACTCTGATTATTTCGACATTTTATTTTTCCAGTACCAGTAATATCATAAATTTTATATAGGACACATAATTAAATAATTATAGACGGAGAGCCAAAAGTGCTACGATTTCAATTTTCGTATAAATTAAATGCAGACTTACCTAAATCTTAACCCACCTAAATATGCATTAAATAAATAATAAAATAATAATATACTGAAGCACCTAAATTTCAGGACACTGTAATTTGGAACAATAATGCAGAGTACTTAAGCAAAAGATTTGGAAAGAAGAGCCTCTTTGGGCTTTAACCCATGCGAGGTGCTTTATTATAGAATCAGACAGAGACCATATGATTTTCAGAAAAGAAAAGAGAAACCCTTTAATATCCTGGCAACACAAAATATCCTAGAAAACTTTCCATTGCAGTATAATTCTATCAAATATTACATAAAATAATAGAGAACAAATAAAAAATGTACAAAGACATGCAAAAGCAAATTCGAAATCTTGAAGCTTCTTTGAATTCAAAGGGGAGACAAAAGCAAAAAGGTTGTCCTCTTAATTAAACCTTCTAGCCACCAGCTAGCAATGCTTTTAACGTAAGAAAAGCTTCGAACCTCTAAATACTAGTCATAATACATAGACTGGAAAAAGTTTCGTTTCATTTAGTTAAATCACCTTAATCCATAATATCTTTTGTCCCATGCTAAGCAGGATCAAAGCCTACGTTGGTGGTAATTCAGTATTCCCAACTCTCCTGGATTATAAAATGTGGACAATTTTCAGTTATAACATCATAATTAATCAACAAGTAATGCTCATTAAACTGTTACCTGTTATGAATAGGATCAGGTCCATTAGGCACTCTTCTCTTGCTGACAGAATTGATCCTGAAACTCTGATGAAACCCTTCCTTCTTACTTTCTATTGGTTTAAAAGAATTGATTCTTCTAACTGATGGAATAGTAAAGATATCATTTCTATTACTCCGGTTGGCAAAACTCACAAACAGCAAGAAACAGAAAAAACCAACTGACAGAGCAGCCCTCACAACTTTTCTACTATCACCCATTGTCACGATAGGTACTACATATGGAGGTTGGATTTTGTTAGAGTTATTATAGGATGTAATGAATATCGACCAGAAGAGCTGAAAGGTGTTGTAAGAAGCACCAATTTGGTGGAAAGAAAGGACGATATATTTTATTTGGGTTTACGGGGAAGGGTGGGTTGATATGCTGTTTATAAGTTGATAGGCAGAGACAGAGAAAAATTTGAAGTGCATTTGTCTGAAAAACACTACTAGAACTAGTAACAGAAATAGAACTGTTGATGTTGGGGCCTCCCAATTGCTTTGTATTGATTGGTCCACCACTTTTACTTTGGCATGCCCCTTTTTATGCCAAATTTTATGGGACCTCACTATTCTTTCCTATATCGCCCTCACTCTAACGAAGACACTTTCAAGTTTCGTGCCCAAATCTACTTATTATGGATGTATGTAATAATACGAAGCGTATTAGAGATAACCTGCGGAATTGTTTATTCTCGACTTCTCTAATCTTAGGCAAAAGCCCTTTTAATCTCCATATTTACCTTTTATTCCCAAGTTATTACAAGCATATTCAAATCAGATGCTACCATTGAGTGGTCCAAAGTCCAAACTGAATCTATATGCCTTTTCCATTTGTAGGGGGAAAAGAAAAGAAATTTGAAAACTAACTAAACCGGGAAAAGATCCCAAAAACATGGATTACAAAAGACTAGACAGACTATTGAAACAAAATTAATGTTAAAAGAATGTCGTAGTTTCAGATCCTATACAAAGATTAGTGGCACCTTAGAGCTATATGAGCAACTTAGAATTAATTAGAGCATAGGTGTAATTCCAAGTTGCCTGTGTCATACGGCAACTTTCTTCCCTTTAACTGGGGATAAAAGGTAAGTTCCTGCAATGATACTCAAAGTATCATTTTAGTGTGAGGACAAGAAGATTTTACAAAGATATGGGTCCAATCCAAGCTCTAACAAAATCGATCCCCGTGTCTAGTTCAATTTCACATCATTTGTCCTAAGCTCGATTCTTGGATAACAGACTTTTGGGCATCCAAGAAATAAACTTTTAGTCCAATCCCGCAATTGGATACATTGCTTGAAATGTGTCTCCAATCCATTCATGTATGTTTCTTTTCGTTGTTGCCCGCATGGACAGCCCAGTTAGTCACAGAAGGGTGAGGTTTGGACAATGACTAAGGATCGAGTCCCACCAGCGGCAGTGTGAGAGCAACCTCTCAAGTGAGGGGGCTCCTTGTGTGCAATGGACACTGGTCTAGCCCCTGTGATTGGCTGAGTTACCATGATTTATTTCTCCCATAGCTTTGTCGGGCCAGAGCATGAGGGCCCTTAGGGTCGGGAATTCAACCTTTTGGACAATGTTTCTTTTCGTTGTTTTTGTTTCTATCTAGATCACATTAGACGATTGCTGCAAATTATCATGCTAATTCACTGATGGGGCAACAAAAATGGCTCAGAAACTGTTAGTTTTCATTTTCTAACACTTGCCCAATCTGGTCTGAACAGTATGTGAATTTTACAAACTCAAATTGCTCGGTGACTTGAATAAATAGTTTATATTTACAACTGGCAATGGCGAAAATAAGGAACCATAAATACTTCAGCATATTCAGCTCATCCTTGAGCAGATTAATCTCTTCACGTTCATTACACAGCCATGGACACAAAATTGTCAAAAACGAAAATTACCTGCACAGAGTGAGTCCAACGAATTAAAGACCAGAGGCTATCAATACTTTATTATTACAAGCTGGAAGTTGAGCGGCCATTACTCATTAACAGCACCCTACCTTGGCAAAAGCTGAACTAGCATGGCCATTAATCAGAAAACATCAGAATTTTGACCATGGAAATACTTTTAGTTCCGTCCATGTGTTTAACAACGGTAGTCATGACTCCGATTTACTCTTCTTTTGAGCCCACTTTGGTCCGTATATTGCTAAATGTGTTCTACCAAATCTCCTATCAGCTATCTGCACCGTGAAACAAAACTTGCTAGTTACATCGAACGATGATATGGACATAAATATATCAAAATAATGTGATGAGCCTCTATATTTCAATATTATATAAGATTTATAGGGTAAATAAATAGAACAATAATCTGGTGACTATTAACATGAAAGTTGACAAAGTGACAAGGTAGTTAAAGTTACCTTTACCAAGGACGCACAGGAGTCCAACATGTCAGTTCTCAAAGCGTACTCAACTACCTGGGGAAGTAAACGAAAAATTATTTAGTAGGAAACAAAAATGATATCTAGCAAAAGATGAAAATTTTAATTTCAACTTACAATAAATGTATTCTCTCCAACTACTGACGAATTTGAAATCTGATTCATTAGTACTGCATAGTCTACAAGCATATATGGAGGCGTAACACTTATGTAATCAAACGCTGCATCTTTACCTGTGTAAATCAGACCTCAGACATGTAAGAAAGATAAACACAGAATTCGGATTGCAAATCAAAATCACAATAGAAATATCCATACAATATTTTTAACAGTTCTTTTCAGTCTTGAGAAGTCATTCGACTAAAAGGACATCACTAAGAAGATTTTCCACAAAATTAATGTTCAATACCCTTTAGTTCAATACTTCTTCTATGTAATAATTACCATAGGATATGAAACTACTATGTTCTGCATGTAAATGGTTTCAGTTTCCTGCAGAAGTATATGGAAGAGACAACAAAAGAAGAATATAATCACCTAGAAATCGATCTGCATTCTCCAAGAAGGTTTCTACACGAACAGTATGTATAACCGAGACGTCAAGAAAATCAGTCGATTCCAAATTTGGTGTTAGCACATTTGAGACAACCCAAGGATCCATTTCCACAAAGTGAACCTAAAACCACAAGTCAAATAAGTCACGGTTCTTACTATGGATCCCATTATTAGAATTTTTGCCAAAGGCAATCAACTAAGTCTGCATTCTGAGCCTTCAAATTTTTTTAAGGGCAAAATTGAATAGTAAATTGAACCTCTGAGCAACCTCTGCTAATAGCTTCAATACCAACAGATCCTGTCCCACTATACAAATCTAACCAGCGTCCAGGCCTTAGAGACTGAGTACAGCCGCCAGCTGCCTGTTCTTAGTAACAATTTCAATGTATTAACTCATCATTTGATGTTCGTTTCAGTGCCAATTAAGAATATGTGAATCGCCTATCGTAATTCAGACAGGTCAAACTGCATTCAAATATTAAAGATAGGAATTCACCTGCAATATACTAAAAGCTGCTCCTTTTACGACCTCCATCATGGGTCGCACATCCATACCCTTTGGTGAGAGCAGCTTTTTCCTACGAGCCGTTCCTCCAAGAACCTAAATAGCCAACGAGGTCTACATGAAATTCTCTTCTAAATTCAATTTTATCATAATTTCCTTATTCTGAAGCTAATTTTATTATTACTTCTGCAAAAAACTTGTGCTTCTATTTTGGTCTAATTAATAAGCAAGTATTTCTCGGTTTTTTGATTAAATAAATAAAAAAAGGATAGTTAAAACTGTAAAATCCCAAACTTGAAGCAATTTGTGAGTCTCTCTAGGAGGCTTAGGCTCCTCCAAAGGTTTCTGGTCTTTTGCTCCTGCCTTTTTCTGTTCTTTTCTCCTCTTTATCTGTATTCAAATATAACAAAAACTTAAGAAAAACACAACTTACTGTTTCAGAAAACAAAGTGATAATGAGGGGGGAAAGAGCGACCTTTGGGGAGGGTTCGGATAAGTATTCATCGGGATTAAGACCGTACTGTTCAAGTAACTCTCTCGTCTTGTCATTAGAAGCAATTTCCTTCCTGGGTTCTGAAATATCATCAAACAAGACCGAAAAATTGGCTTGTTTTTCATTATCTTTTAGCACATACATAAAGAATTGGAAATGTAAGTAATTTAGCAGTTACTTACTGGAAGAGAAGGTGATTACGAATGGACGGCGGAGATTGTTGCAGGTGGGTTTGGAAGGAAATTTAAAGACAGGCGAAGAGGGGCAAATCAAATCACTACTAGATATGGGGAAATAGGATGGTAGAATCGCCATTTTCTTCTGCGTCTCTGTGTTGCTGCTTTCTGCAATATTTTCTTCAGCGTGATAAAAGGGGTTTTTGGGCTGGCCATTGTTGGGTGATTTATTGGGCCATGGCAAAAAGTTAACTGGGCTACTACCTTAGATTTGGGTCCATTAAAAAGTTGTTGATTGTGGACTCCTATATCGTACGATGGACCAACCCATAAATTTGGCCCACTATGCAAAAATTCGTGAAGTCGATGTTCTATATGTACTACAAATTAGGGAAAATTACAAATACCTCCTCTCTATAATGTCGAAATTACAAAAAACACCCAGATTCTGCCATAATTAAACATACATCCCCTGTAAAATATTTTTCATAACACCTGCACCCCTGTCCTTTTTTCGGTCAGCTTTTTGCTGATGTTAGCAAAAAACTTTTGTACTTTTCCTATTTTGCCCCTGATGACATCATCAATTGATGACGTCATCAATTGATGACATCATCCACTTTCCATTGATGTCATATTTTTTATTGACGAAAATACCCTCAGGGGGTGTAAATGTAATATTTTTTTTTCTGAAATTGCTTCAATTGTTTTATAATTCAATTATCCTCATAATATTAATCCTTTTATAATTCAATTATTTGATTATTCAATTTCCCCTTTTTATTTTCTCTAATAACCAAACAAAAGGATAAAAAATTCCACATATTTTTTTAAAATTTTCTTGAACTAAACAAAATGAAACAAAATAGTAAATTTGATAATTCATAAAAAAAATCTCCCAACAAATATCATTTCTTTATTACAACTATTTCGGCTGATTTTCATTTTCAAATGCCCCCAACAAATATAATTTCTTTATTACAATAATTTTTTCTTAAAACTAAATAGTAAATTTGATAATTCATAAAAATATGAATATAAAAACAATTGTCTTTTATCATTTCGAATAGAAAAAAGATTCATAAGAGATAAATCATACAAAAATAAAAGATATCTCCGACCGACAACAAATACAAGTAAATAATACAATACACAGATCATTCATTCATTTTCGTTTGTTTTGCCGCAATATATAGGTCGATTTCTACGTTCCTTTTCGTTCATATTTTGTCTATTTTGCGGCTTTAACCACCGGATTCTCCCTCGCACTTCTCTGTTTTGAACTCCAAATACGGCTCAAAATAGCATTTGAACTCCGAATGCAAATTTTGTTTTACAACTACATGGGCAAACAAGCTCTAATTATGAGCTTTGCACCGACCATATCACACATAAAGCAGAAAAGTAACCTTGGAGATGGTCAAGGCGGGGCTCCACTGCTCCTTCAAGATGTCAAGGCAAATGCTACCATTACTGTTAATATTCGGGTGAAAAACTTTGGCCCTGAATACAACCTGCGAAAGTCCCACATGGACCAATAACCCAATCAGAAGCATTCTTTGCATTAGTTACAAATTTAAGCATGCTGTTTATTGTGAGTGAGTAAAATCAACAACACAAAAAGTAAGTACCCCAATTTACACAGAAAGCCCAAAAAATATTTATTTTACTATTTCTCAACAATCTCACAGCTAAGGTAGATCTAATAAGAAAATGATAAAAGAAACAAAATCTCTACGCCTAAATTGGCTAATTAAGTTCAATAGAGAACAATGAAACATGAGTAAATCATGGGGCAATTTGAGAATTTAGCCAAAAAAAATAATTAAAATAAATAAAATACTTTCAAAATAAATTGATTGACTAAGAGAATAACGTACAGATTTGATAATGAGTCAGAAATTATTATTAATCAAACTCAACACCTAACTAATATCGATTAAAAGGGGGATTTTTGGATTTGATTAACTAAAATAATTTGAAACGTAAATTAAAAACGCAAACAAAGTTGATTTGAATTCAATAAGATAAGAGATTCTAGTCTTCGGATATCTCGGTATTGATTCTATAATTCGATCATCGGTTGTAAAGATAGTTCAACGTTCTTTAGTAAATTAGCTATAGCCGTTAACAAGCTCTAACGACCTCGTTTTTCCTTATGCCGTCGATAATCAAAACAAGATCTTTGATTACTACTCTTATCAATTAGACAACTCTAAACAAGCTCTTAGGATTTAATCTATCGATAGCATTCAAATACTAGAAAAACACTAATTCCGATCAATAAACACGCAAGCTCGGATTATTTAAATCGGATCACTAATTCCAATAACGACTAATCGAAAACTTGTCCATAATCAACGTCATTAATTGCTACGATTATTAGGGTTTACCAAACAATTACTGATTTGGGTCCTAATTAGCAGAATATAATTCTAATTATTAACTAATTGGTCAGATTAATTAATGGATTAAAATATATTATCAATAAATCACCGGGAAGAAGCAAATACTCAAAGAACAAAGAAATTAAAAGCACAAAGCAATCTCACGAATGAATAGAAATCAAACCTTAAATTTCTTTGACTAGAATTATGTGTTTAGCAACACATAATCAATAAGCGTCTTACAAAAGTAATGAATTCGAATTCTCCTTGATAGAAAACGTACGTGAAAAGCAAAAGTAAAGGTAGAATGTCTTTGTGGAATAATATTCCACTTATTTAAACCTATAAAAATCATAACTAAACAAAGAAACTTAAAAAGATAGAATTTTAAGAATCCTACTCCAACTAGGATTGTTCAAAACAAGGAAATAAAATTCTAAACATAAAAGAAAATAGTTCTCTAACATGTTGGAACTAAAAACGTGCATCATAAGTCAAATTCAGCCAAAAAGTCCAATTTTCGAATTTTCCTTGCCCAAAAGTGCGAAGCGTTGCTGTTTTTAAGCGTCACCAGTGCGACCAGCTTGGTCACGCTTAATTCCTGTGAGTGTTCGGTCTCCCTCCAAATGAACTAAGCCAATCTTCGTCGTTTCCGTCCCTTTTTGTCACCCTTTCAATCCATTCTCATCAAAACACCTAGACATGGCAATAGAAGTATAAAACTATGAGATGGACTAAAAATGGTATAATTATCACAACATTCCACACAAGAAACGTGTACAAAATACACATTAACAAACACCCCCACACTTAAGCTATTGCACGTCTCGGGCAATGTTTGACATTTAGGCAACGCAAAATTAACAAACTTCAAACACTTGATCAAGTAGAAATATAAAGTCATGAACCGAAGAACAAAATCGAGAATGTTAAGTTGACACATGCAAACTATCGAGGATATCAATGCCATAACGAACCAAAAACCAACACAACGATTTCATTTTGAAAAATAAAAGTGCACGAAATTAGACGATCATTCTCACAATCCTCTCCAATCACTCGTGTATAGGTTATTTCGTATATCGCTCGATTCTTAATATGTCAATGCGCATAAGCTTGCTTATACACCAAAGTCGTCACTACTATCGAAAATATGCACAAACGAATCAAAAGGTCTTTTATTCAAGGTTGTAACGGGGCTTGGGCTCGGGGTCGGAATGAAAAGGTAATGAAAGGCTAAGTCCGTAATTTTTCGAAGAACATCGAGATGCTATTGGATAATTCTTGCAACAAGGACCCAACTACCTATATTTTCATCGTCTCTCGGGACTCGCTCCATCATTTTTCATTCTTTTTGCTGTTTCTTTCTCGGCCTTTTTCACCCCTTTTTTTATTTTTTTTCTTTTCTTTTTGTTTGTGTTTTCTTCTCATATTTTGTTTTTTTCATTTTGAAACCACCCTTTTTGTTTCCAAAGGTTTCCCCATACTTAATCGACATACATCATTGTTTTTGAATTCCCAAACACATATTGATAAATCTTGATGTTCAACTCATTTTTCGGACGGGCAAAACAAAGAGATAAATATATAAGTAGTGGAGGTTCAAAGTTCGGGTTTCAAAACAATAAAAAGGCTAATAAGCTCCAATGGGCTAACTAGAGAAAAATTAAAGGGTAGGATCATATGGCTAAGTGGCTAAATCCTAATGCCTTTATCACTTTCGAATGTGCACACAATCATGTAATCTTGAAATGGTTCAAAGAAAGTTCTAGTCACAAAAGAAAAGGAGAATTAACATGGATAAACAATCAAAACAAGGCTTCAAAAAGCTCACATGTTACGGGTTGACCGTACTAAAACGTGCAATTCTTTCGTTCTCATTCAAAGTCATGCTAGCAAATGAAATTCATATGGCAAGACAATCCATCAATATTCACACGGTCAAATCATACAAACTAGACTCGTTCAACCAATCTACGAAAATTATACTCCACAATCACAAAGCGAAAGAAAATTTGAAAAATTTTAACGTGCCAAAAGTAAACAAAAACCAAAGAACATGCAAAGCAATTGGAAATTACCCCCCACACTTAGAGTAGACATTGCCCTCAATGTAAGACATTTAAAAACCGACAATGCATAAGAGTGAAAAATAAACGGGGGAAGGATGACTTCCCTGGGGGATCACTCGGTCGTGATGCCGAGGTGCCGGAGGAGGCAGTCCATTTCGATCTCGGGTGCGTCTAAGCGTGCTCCGACAGTGCGTGGGGCAGCTTAGGTAGTCGGAGGGATCGGCTTCGGGTGGTGGATTAGGCGGAGTGATTTTGTCTTGGTTGTTTGGTCCATAATACCGGAGATGATGGTGCTGCACGGTGGCGTGAGTTGCGGCGGCGGTGGTTCTGCAGAAATAAAGGTGGAGAAGATGAGTGAATGGAGGTGTATATGGAGATTAGGGTTAGAGAAGGTTTTGGGGATTTAGTGATTTGTTTAGAATGATTTTGAAATAAAAGTGTTTAAGATAAATTCAGTATAAATTATCTTAGCTTTCTAACCATATAAGCATCATTCATATTGGAGGTCTATATCCCAATATATGATTATATTCCCGAACAACGCTAATTTACCTCATTTCATTCGTTTTTCGCCATTTTCTCGAAATTAATGATTTTACCCTACAAACATATAACAAACCTATAAACGTATATGGGGTATAAATTATGATAGAAAATGATATAAAAATTACTAATCTTAGGCTAGAAAACATGTATAATCGAGGTTTATCAATTATAATTTTATAAAGTTTTTGTCCCTCTATAACTATAATTTTAATTTATTTGAATTATAATATTATAAATAACCTTAAAATAATTATAATTGCATAAATAAAATATGATTGTAATAAAATAAAAGGCACAAACAACAATTATTCAATCATTTCATGCCTCCGCCTAGAACATTTTTGGCAAGTCTTTTCAGCTAGCATTGATCTTGCCATTTCCATGACAGTCATATTCTGACACTCCGTTTTGTTGTGGCGTGTAGGCTACTGTTAGTTGGCGCTCCACCCTTTCATCTTTATAGAATTTGTCAAACTCTTTAGAGTTATATTCTGTGCCTCGGTCACTTCTCAACTTTTTGATTTTGTGACCACTTTGATTTTCACAAAGCTCTTGAATCTCTTGAAGATTCCAAAAAAAAATTCTTGGAAGAAATATACCCAAGTCATTGAACTATAGTCATCAATGAAGAGTATGAAGTACTTGTTTTGATTTAGTGAAGGCATGCACATTTGTCCACAGACATCTGTATGGACAAGTTCCAATATCTCCTTAGCTCACAATGTTTTCTCTGTTGGAAATGGTTGTTATGTTGCTTCCCTATCATGCATCATTTGCACACACGTACTTTTTATTTTAGTAGAGGCAAATCCCTCATCATATTTTTCTGATGAAGTAGCCTCAAGGCATTTAGGTTAAAATGCCGAAATCTTCGATGCCATAGACTTGTATCGTCGAGTTGAGTCACCATTGCCTTTTGTGGATATTCCCATTGAATGGAAAAGTTTCTATTATTTCCCATTTTTACTTCCAACACTTGGCAAATTATTTGCTAGTTGTTGTACAAGGAGAACATCTTTAATAAATCGCGTACCTTTCTTTGTTTCTATATATAGCAATGGTACCTTTCCCTTTTGTTTCCACCAGTTCTCGTTAACCATCTTAACTTTCGTTTTTATTGAAGCATCTAGCTCCCGGTATATCGTCTTTTAATGATAATATATATACATTTATACGCATATCTTTCTTTAATTTTACTTAGTGATAAATATTTCTCATTTTTCTTTTAATTGTTATAAAAATATCACAAATATTTGACTTCTAACACCAATGTTGATTCATCTGTTCAACCAAAGATTAGCTTACTAATACCACAGGTACTTTTGAACCAATTTATGCTTTAATATTGATAAGTGTATTTAGTAGAGACATGAATACGATAAAAGCCAAACAAAATATTTTAAACTGATCAGAGATGGTTAATTAAAATAAAAATGAGAATATTATTAAATTAAATGAAAAAAAAAAGAAGAATTAGTTCTATGTAACTGAATCATTAATTAGTCTCAATATCTACCTACGCCTATTACTAACTATTGATACTTTTAAATTAAGAAGAGATAAAAAAATAAAAACAACCTAATTGGCTAAAACATAAAAACAAATCTAAACTTGATTGATGTTGGATCCGCCTCTGTTGACAGGATCATCATTAGGGTCGTTCATAAACCTCCTCCAGTACCAATGCTCTCTCCACACTTGACTCATTTCTTCGATTGGTATATTCTTCGTCTCCGGCATGAAAAAGTAGCAGAAAACAGTCATCACCGCCACAAAGCATGCAAAGAATATAAATAGCCAATACTTCATGGCGCACAGCATTGTGAGAAAGCACTGCCCAACTACAAAGGTGGCCATCATGTTAACAGCCACCGTCACACTCTGAGCGGCGGATCGGACTTCTAGTGGGAATATCTCACTTGGGTAAAGCCACCCTAGTGGACCCCACGACCAAGCGAAAGCGGACACATACACGCATATGCATGCCACCACCACCATTGCGAACCATGAGGGTATATTTGTTACGTTTCCAGAAATCCCGAATTTAGACCCGATCAAAGCTGCCACCGCAATTTGAAAGATAAACATCTGGATGCCACCTTCGAGGAAAAGAGACCTTCTCCCCCATCGATCAGAGCCGTAGATAGAAACTCCGGTGGCAAACATATTGACTACGCCGGTGATGACAGCTGATATGAGAGAGGCATTGCTTCCAAAGCCAATGCTTTTGAATAGAACCGGAGCATAGAACATAATGACGTTGATGCCTGTGAATTGTTGGAACAAAGGGATCAAAATGGACATCACTAACTGAGGCCTATAGCACTTTCTTTTCATCAGATTACTCCATGGGTTTTTCACCAGCCTTGCTTCGTTTTTCGCTATCAACATATCATTAAATTCTAAGTCGACGTTTTCAACCCCACGAATTCGCTTCAACACAGCTTTAGCTTCATCCTCCATACCTCTTTCCACCAAGGAATTGGGTGTATCTGACAGGAAAAACGAGGCGATTAGTATTATAAGAGCAGGGACGGCGGCCAGGCCTAAACTCAATCGCCAACCCCATCCACCACTGATCTGAGCAGTGAAATAGTTGATTATGTTGGCACAAAGTATCCCAACAGTGATCATCAACTGGAAGCAAATGTTAAACGTTCCACGGTAATTGTAAGGAGACATCTCAGATAAATAGAGAGGCACAGATTGGTTAGCGAAACCAACGCCAAAACCGAGTAAAATACGACCAGAAATAAGCATTACAACATGAACAGCACCAGCAGTGAGAAAAGCACCAATCAAGAAGATAAAGCCAGCCATCATCATCGATATCCTACGCCCAAATCTCT
This sequence comes from Verbascum thapsus, assembly GCA_963669365.1. Taxonomy (NCBI): domain Eukaryota; kingdom Viridiplantae; phylum Streptophyta; class Magnoliopsida; order Lamiales; family Scrophulariaceae; genus Verbascum; species Verbascum thapsus. Next base: position 20,811,862 of record OY770107.1, read on the forward strand.
TAGTAACCCACGACGCGCCAAAGGAAGCGATGAGTGCAGCCAGGTAGAGGGATGATGTAAAAAGTTGTAAGCTTTGGCTATCAAATTTGCAGTATTGATTAGTCGATGTGTGCCAATTGTTTACGGTAAACCTCAGGGAAGAATTTATCGAGGAAAGGAGCCATTGAAGTAACACCACCTGATATACCAAGATCATAACCAAATATCAATCCTCCGGCCGCACCTGCTAATGCCGTCGTTATCACATAACGTGTCAGTTTGCCAGGGTAAGAATTCCGGCCACCACCAGCGACCACAGCCATCACGCCCATAATTATTTCTAATATGAATTAAGTTCAAGATCACTGGATGAATGATGTAGTTATGAATATGATCAGGTCAAGTACATACGTTATGGTATTTATAGATAAAATTTATCACTTCTAATCCTACTCTAATTCTAATTCTACGTTCATCGAGTTACTAGTGTAGTCCTATTAGGATTTCTTATCAATTTTGTCATCAACCCGTCTTTCACTAGGGTTAGAAATTAAATAACACTATTTTCTTGCAAAGTTAATTTGTAGTTCAAGTCAATAAATTTCGACAATATATTACTTATACAATACGCAGTCCGTATCTATTCTTTATCTCTAATTGTAGATTTGCCTCTTGAGGATAATTATATTTTCATATTATAGGAAATATTGCAAAACAAATTATAAATATTCAAAAATTAATAATTTAAAAATACAAAGCCCAAAATTATAATACTTTTAGTAACACGTATTATTTAACTAAATATACATTAGTATATACTTATGAAAAATATCAAATAGAAAGATAATAACTTATATTTTAAATTATTTATAACAGTAGTCCATGTCTAAATAAAATGACAAAAATATGAAGTAGTTTTTATGTATTAAAGAATTAAATAGTTGCCTAATCATTTAATTAATTAATTTTAATTAATAATAAATAATTTCATAAATTACAAGATAATCATAAATTATTTTATCGTTATTAATAAGATAAATTAAATAGTTTTTAGAAAACCCAAATAAGGATCTCAATAAATAGAATTCATTAAGAATTTAAAAATAAAATAAATCACAAAAGAAAAAATTACATACATCGCATCTGCCCTAATGTAATACAGATGAACAGATCATTTGAGTGCCCATATTTTTCTTTACTTTATTCTTTTTAAATTTATAGCACTATTTGTTTTACTATAACAATCTAATGAGCTATACAAATACAACTAAAGGTTCAATTCATTTTAACGATCTCCTCATGTTGTTGGAAAAACATCAAACACCCTATTTACTACAGAAACTTTTAAGCACCCAATTAATTTATGAAAAACATCAAACACCTCTTAATAACTAAAATGCTTTTTATCTTAAATGATAAATTCACTTTGTACCGTGATCTATAAAAAAATTTGTCCCTCTATAACTATAATTTTAATTTATTTGAATTATAATATTATTAAATAAATAACCTTAAAATAATTATAATTGAAAAAATAAAATATGATTATAATAATATAATAGGAACAAACAACAGTTATTCAATCATTCCATGTTAATTTATAATATAAAAGGAACAAAATCGAGATGATTGCAAACAATGAGGCGGGTGATCCAGCACAACGGCCGAAGATGGAAATGAGAGCGCATCTTTGTACCTTAGTCTCTGATCTAGAACGCACATTGGAATCAGGCGGCTCTGCATTACCAATGACAGGATTGGAATTAAGATTGTGCTGTGCAGTAGGCTTAATGCCTGGGATTTGAAGCCTATTGTCCCCAAATGCGGCCTGAAGAACCTTGTTTCCGGAATGAGTATGCTGATCTTTGCTATATGTTCATCGTATTTGAGGCTATTGATTCATACAATTCTATTTGTTTGTATTCCCATCTTTTTGTTTGAGCTTTTTGATTATTTTGTGATTTGTCTAGTAACAAACTGAACGGTTTTTTTTTTTTTTTTTTGTGATATTACACGTGGTTTATTTTTCACATTTAAATGTGCTTACAACAAATTGACTGATCTAACAGTATCATATATCACTCACAAACTATTCCCTGATCACCAAATTTAAAACAAGAAAATAATTCCAATCCAGTTACAAACTCAATAACGATAATTCTCATCCAAAATGTGAGGAAACTGAAGTCGCATTTCACTGTCATGAGCCAATATAGTTTCCACAAATGAATCTGCAGCAGAAGAAGAAGTAGCGCCATCCCGAGAAAAGTTTCCCACGACTTTTTCAGGACAGGATATTCCAGTCTCGTTATCATTTCCGCCAGAAAAGTTTTGCAGAGATCCCTCTTCTTGTAAATCACTAGCGTTCAACGACAACATTCCCATATACTCACATTCTTGCATTTGATGATCCATGTCGTCAAAACTATATTCATCGTTCATAAAGGGAGACGAAGGCGCCATTTGAACCTGAGAGGGCCCACACGAGTTAGATGATGTGCAGACAAAATGCATGGAAGAGGCGTTTTCATTCAAAAAATGTGGTTTTTCAACTTCTTCGAAGAGGTGGTTTGGGAAGCCACTAATCTTCCCATATTCAGTGAAAAGCTGAGAGAAGGGCTTGTGAGTAATAGGATCAATTCCCATTTTAGTTAATTTTTTCTTCAGTTTGGTGTTCCAATAGTTCTTCACATCATTGTCTGTTCTCCCTGGCAGCCTTTTAGCTATTAGAGACCATCTGCAACGTCAAAAGCCACCGGATATTGATCATTCCATATATGGCTCAGTTTAACGAAACAGTTTTGATTTTCCTTCTAATAACATGATCAGACTGTAATGGACTTCAAATACTGATAATAACTGCAGTATTTTTTAGGTGTAAATTACATATACAGGGGTGTAAGATAGATCCTTGAGGTTTGAGAAGTTACCATGACTTCCAATATCAGTAAAATTATATAACATTCATTACCAGTGAAAAGCAGATTAAAATGACAGTACCTGCCATTCGAGTTTGTCAAAATCTAATAGGGGAATGTTACATGTCTTTTTTTTTTTATATAAAACTACAGAAAGGAAGTATATCTTCACTTGGAGTGCATGAGAAGTGCAATTGTTTTCTCATGACAAGGAAAAAAGTGATTAAAAACAAAGACCTTTTTTCTCAAATCAATTTCACAAATCATAAGCGATAATTATCCTGATTTCTGAATGGAGGTTTATGGGAAGAGAAAGGAGAAAAAGGAAAAAGTAAATTTACCTGCTACCAATAGTTCTGTGGAGTTCAAGGATGCATTCTTCTTCTTGAGGAGTAAAATTGTCGTGTTTGAGATCAGGCCTCAGATAATTAGTCCATCTTAGTCTACAACTTTTCCCACATCTATTAAGGCCTGCACGACAAACTCTGCATAAAACATAGCAAAAACAAAATGTAATGCATTTCAAATGACGAAAAGAAAACCTGCTTTGTGAGGTACTAAGGTCCAGTTTCCAATTCCATGGCTTGCCACATATGCAAGAATCTTGGCATCTTCCTCGGCTGTCCAAGGCCCTCTTTTGACATTCGCTTTATCGCAACAAGGCGGTCTCCCCATCCTATCAACACTATACGTTTTTTTGTGTGTGTTTTCTGCAAGGGAACTGATGTAATGATGATGTGATTTTCACATCCTTTAGAGATAAATTTGCAGGAACATTTAACAAGTGTGTGAGCATGAAATGCATGTAATATAGCTCCCTTTTAACAACAATTGCATGAGTTTACTATTTGAATCACAAACAAGAAAATAAACTGTTTGACATGACACAGAAAATTAACCCATGCATTCTCTCTCTCTCTCTCTCTCTCTCTCTCTCTCTCTCTCTCTCTCTCTCTCTCTCTCTCTCTCTCTCTCTCTCTCACTCTCTCTCTCTCTCTCTCTCACACGCACACACTCTTACAGGACTCCAAGAAATCACTGTGTGATCAGGCTCAAATTGCCTGAATTGCTTTGTTAAAGCTTCCTGATAGAATTATTAACCGTCAACAAGCTTTCATCTTTAGTATTGAAAATAATTTGCAATCTTCTTTCAGGTCATCATATTTAGTGTTGTAAATACTTTATGCATAACAAAAATCTCAACGGATTGTTGCTAAGGCTATGTTTTGCTCTCTATATTCATTGAAGAAACTAGAAAAGTGTAACACCTTATAGCCTGATCACGAGTTCGTTTCCTCGAAGTTCAATTCCTATTGAAGGAATGCCTATTTGACCTCTAAATTTGATTTAACTCTCTTGTGTGAACAAATTTAACTCCGTTGTGTGATTTGCAAACTAATTACCCAATACACAAGCACCTTAAGGATAGTGGTCTTCCTGGCCCTTTTTCTACCTTATGCATATAATACCCAACTCTATTCTGTATCATTTATTTAATTGAGAATGACAACTATTTTCCTTATACATATCTGTAGTAATCAATATTTAGTGACACACTACAAAAGTATGATACCATTAGCATAATTTAATTCTACAACCCCCTTTACAGCAGCCTCGTTCATTTTTACAAACAAAATCTTTCCTCTGAAAATAGGGCTGGATAAATGCTACTAAGACGAACACACATTGCAGCTCTTCCTACAATAACCAGCAGCAGCATGAGAGCCCACCATGTACAAAGGGTTCTTTTCACATTCCCCTTTAAGGGCCCAAGCGGCACAGTTTGGATTCTCGTCAACACAATCACCATTCTCTGAATGTTTTGTAATTGGGGTATCGAAACTCCTCACATGAATCCACTTAGTTGCAGACCACTTCTCACCTTCAATCACCGGACAGCTACCGTGCAGGCTTGTGATATCAGTTGTGGCATCAGGATGAAGACTGAAAAACAGTAGAGCATCCCCCTTCATAGGTTTCACTGTAAAAATTAGAAACTAAAATTATCACAAGATATGTCACAAGCTTCATGAATGGACATGAAACACAGTAAAATCATATGTACCTGCATAGCCATCTTTAGCACAGTCAGACCAGTCGGCGCCCTTTGGCTGTTTATCTTTCATCTGGATATATATATACACATATATAGTAGAACGATAAATAAAATGAACCTATCAAGTGCCTATTTGACTAGAAATGAAGTTATACAAGCAAATTGGCATAGTATTTATTACTCACATCAGAATCAGGAAAAACTGTTTCACCACCCTTCTCAACATTCGATAAATACATAAGCACAGTTGCCACTCTGTGACCACCCAATTCCTGATTGGCCTTGTCATGAAAATAATCAAAATGTGGCTCATACTTTTGCCCATGTTCATAATGCAAAATCTGCATAGCCTCACCATTTTCTATACAAGATTTATAGCAACAATAAGATGATAATATACAAGGGGAAAGAATTTCAAAGAAGCTATTCCATTTTTACCTGGAGGGAGGAAAGTCCAGGCAGCAATTTTTGCCTCAACCCCAGTAACTACTTCATCCTTCAATGAAGAAAAGAAAATAAAACATTAAAACAACCAGTGTCATCATATATTGTAATACCTGCATTCAGCTCAAATCTTATATATATTTCAGTTGCAATTATAAAAACATGGAAAGACATAGGGCAAGCATAACTCTCATATGATTAATCGTATATTAAATTTCACTAACCTGAGCTTTTGCAAGAAACATGCCAGAACTCGTGCGAACTTCACTCTCGATACTCTTGCCAGAATCATTGTCAGCTACCATAGATTTTTCCAGCTTATCTTTAGCCTATTCAATTAATACCCACCAAATTAGTAAATTTTATATGTTATGCTCATACAACAAAGATATAGATAAATAACTAACTCTGCAGAGGGGAAATGCTACAAAACAAGGAAAATAAAACCCTTTCACCATTTACCACTTTTTCTATTAAGCATACTAAATCAAATTAAAAATACTACATTTATGCATTGATTCTTTACTATTAAACTTAGAAAAAAAACAGCAAAAGAAAATAGAATAGCTAACCAGATTAATGAGATGATCACACTCCTTATCTGTCAAAAATCCCCTGTACAAAAATGCCCTGTAGAATTCCAATTACCAACACAAAGCCATATCATCATTCCCCACACAATAAAAATGACTAAAACAAGTACAATTACACAATTTCACATAAAGATGGGCATATATCAACATATATCATAAATAAAACCTGGGATTCCAAGAGATTTGTGTGACCCGGGTTGGATCCAACGGGGATGCAAAAGAACCGGTGGTCAATTTCAAGATTGATTCTTTTCTGTGTAAACCCACAAAAACAAAATTAAAATCAGCCATGATCTGCACTGTATAATAACGAAGAAGTACATAAAAAGAAGATAGATGCACATACCCATGAGAGGATTGAACAAGAAAACACAGACAAATCAAAAGATAAAATCTCAGGTCCATCAAATTAAAAAGAAAAAAGGTAAAAACTATCGATTTTCTATTAAAAATCTGGGTTTACTTGGTACTTCTTGAAGTGGTAAAAATCTTGGTGGGGTTTTAATATTATTGGGTTGAAATTCAACTGTAGTTAAAAGAAAAGGGGACTAAGGAATTTTACTAGGGCTCGCCCATTGGTTTTAAGGAAATTTTAGTAGATTTGCCTTTGTCTTCTCGATGTTTCTTTTTTTTGATCAGGTAAAAAATGGTATATATGATCAAAATGTTCTGTACAAATACTGGGACATGCCCAGGTAAAACAGCGCTATGTAAGGGTAGCCACATATTTTTGGCTCCTCAATCACAAAACAAAAGAAGGACATATCATCAAACGTTCAAAAAGTACAACAAAACAAGGGAATACAAAGTAGTAAACTAATCCATGTATTCTAGCGTTTTGAAGTACCGATGCTGCACGATCTTAAGCAAGGTAGCGTTGGCCCAAGAAGGTGGTGCGCCAAAAATGATCCAAGAGTACAAAACATGCCAAGTTCTCAGCGGAGGCTCTTGTGTAAGATATACCAGCTGTAGTCAGTCAATGTGCACATGCGTGCAACACGCCAAGTTCCCAGCGGTGCCTCTAGTGGAAGCTAAGGTCCTTTTGCCCGAGCCCCACGAAGAAAGATCTAATAGTTCACAGCTAATATGCACGCCAAAAAAAAAATTGCAGCCAAAAGGTACCCGTCAATTACATAAGTTTCGACTATGACTTGCAAGAAAACTGACAAAAAAAAAAAAAAAAAAAAAAAAAAAAATTGAGCCCGGAGTTTGAATTTCCTTTGGTATAGATTGCTCTATAGCTAGAGATGATCCAGACTTATAGGGATTGGAATTCCCCCGTTAGGCTTCAGTATTAAAACTGAAGTTTGAACTAACGTTATGAGGTCTGTACCTCCGATGTAGGTTTTAGCAACCTACGAGCTTTCAACGGTTTTGATGAGTCTTTACCAAAGCCGTTTGCTTTGGACTAGATTCTACTTTGCGCATTTCTGGGTAAGGTGTAGAATTGACCTTTTGTTGAGGAGTGGTTACCTCGAAAACTTGTAGCTTTTAGCAAACTACTAGCTATCAACGGATTTGTTGAGTCTTTACCAATAGCCGTTTGCTTTGGACTAGATTCTACTTTGCACATTGTTGGGCAAGGTGTAGAATTAACCTTTTGTTGAGGAGTGGTTACCTCTTCAATTTCAATCATCAAAAAAAACGTCGGGATTTTATCTTGAGAGTTCATCCAAAGTCCAAATACGATCAACATTCTGCATAAGAAAGAAAGAAACCGTAGATAGCACCTGATGAAACCAAAAGGGCAATGAAAAACATGAAAAACAGCAAGGCATCGTGCAAAGGCAGGTGCCTGGGCCAGGCGCATCCGCGCGCGCACGGACGCCCAGCGCGCGCACCGGGTGCGAGCAGATAACATTCGCGCCTGTACGCAGGGTTATCGCGCGTACAGGCGCGGGGCCGCGTACAGGCGCCAGTTAACCCCGCGTCTGTACGCGAGGGGCCGAGAAACTCTGTCTCGGTTGTACAGGCGCGGGGCAAGCTGGCGTACAGGCGCGAAGGGTCGCGCACGTACGCAGCGCAAAATTGCGCACAGGCGCGGCATGGCGTACAGGCGCCATGATACCCCGCGCCTGTACGCAAGAGAACCCGCGCACAGGCGCCGATAAACCCGGCGCACAATCAAGCGGGGCAGAGGATTTTCTGCCCCGCGCGCCTGTACGCAGTGCGGCACTGCGTACAGGCGCGGACACCTGCGCACAGGCGCCGCCCAACCTTGCGCCTGTACGCGCCCGGCAGTGAGGTTAAGGACCCGGATTTTGCCCAAAATTTCTGATAAATCGATGTGTGCCCAATCTTTTGACGCAACCAAAAACTTCAAAACTCCTATAAAGATACTTTGCACATCTATGAGCCAAGGTGCTCGAAATGCATCAATACTCGGGGGTACGTGGCAAAAATCACCGTGTAAACATGAGTTTTGATGCGACGTACAATAGCGTCTTCTCGATGTTTCTTTGTTCACATGTCATGTTAAATACGTTATTAAATTCTGTTTACTGACATCACATGTAATACAAATCAGCAAGGATGGAAATTTTATGATGCATTTGGTCCATTTCACCCAATATGTCATAAATTTATCCATGTAAAAATATATTTTTATTTTATTTTATGATGCATTTGGTCTATTCACCCATGTCATAAATTTATCCAAGTTCAAATATTTTTTTTCAGTTACTGTGTAACTGTGTAATGACTAACAATGTATATATATTAGTAAAATTATGGTTTAAGATTAGTTGAACAGTAGATTTAATAAGGATAGGGATATATTGTATTTAAAAACTTAGACTGTTAAATGTCAATTACGATATTAGTAGGCAGGCAGGGTAGGGGTGGCTATGAGTCAAGTGGTTTACGAGCTCGACGAGTTTGTTCAAGAATAGCTTGATTCGAGTTCGAAAAAATTCAAACTCAAACTGAGCCTAACGAGTCGAGTTTTTCAAGTGAGCCAAGCTCAAGCTCAAGCTCAAAAATATATGTTCGTCGGCTCGCGAGCTAGAATAAAAAAATATTTTTTAATTAATATATTATATAATTAAAATTTTATTCATATATTTGATATGACATGTTATAATTATAATCATGTGTATAAATAATAAAAAAAAATATTGATATTAATTATGATTATATTTAATAATATATTAATAAATAGAAAATTAATAATATATGAAAAAAATTATTTTTTGAGCTCAACCCGTGATTACACGGTATAAAAGATTAATCTAATTGAAACTATTTATTGGAAATTGTTTTTCTTTGCTTAATTAATAGTCAATACTATTATCTATGAGACTATGACACTTATATCTATTTATTTAATCTAATTATACTTTAAATTGTATGGAATGCCAGTAGTCGTACATAGGGATCACACCCACAAACTAAATGGGAATAAATGCTAAATAATTGACTTATTGATTTTTTTTAATAATAATTCACATAAGTCGTCTCTTACAAGAGAGGTTAGCAATTTTAATTAGGTTTGACCAAAGGAAACCTAATAAATAAATAGTTAAAAACTGTCGTGTTTCTTTTTATTATTATAGAAAGGTCGGTGACACAAAATTAATAATAATAATTTCAAAAAGTTTGAAAGTGACCACGTGAATCTCTCAATTGTGGCAAAAAAAAAAAAGGAATATTTGAAAGGTATAATTTATGTTATGAATCAATAATCATCTAATGAGTACGTGATATAATTCTTAAACGAATGTTGACATCATTTTTTGATGATAAATTGTTAATGGATGATAATCACATTTATCAAATTATGAGCCCTTTTTTATTAAGGAAGTTATGAATCTAAATATTACATGACTAACGTTAGCCATGACTATTTAAATGTCAACTTTTTTTCACACCCTCAAATTCAATCAAAATTTATATTAATTATGATAAATATAGTAAAACTGGGTTAAATCCTTTTTAACTAATCGATCATTTCAAGGATGGACAAGTGCAGAGTGCAGACTGCCATTGTGTAATTGAGAATATTAGTATAATATTTTCTTTTTGATTTTATACGAAGGGATATGATATAAATTTTTTAATTCTAGTTCCGACAAACTCATATTGATAACTTTTTAATTAATGGATCACACAGACCCTATAAAACTTCAAATAAATAGAAATTCACTAACAACTTGGATTTGCACTCAAAAACCCACCACATAAAAATGAAAACTAATACCACTATATTAATAAGTGTTGAGTTTACTATATAAAGGTAAATTATGAAAATGATATCAAAAACGAAAATGGACAATGCAAATATAAATGAATAAGAAATAATAGTTGAGCTCGAGTTGGGCCCATAATCCAGTGGGTCCAATGTTATGGGCCAAATTAAACAAAGCTCAAAAGACATAAATCAACATACACCTTTTCTATGAGGAGATCTTACAAAAACTACTCATTCGGCTGACCAATGTTGTTTGTACTACGTAATCTAATGTTTTGTCTGTAGCGCAACAGAAACTATTGTTTACTATACTATACCCTTATTAAAGGCCTTGTTCGGAAGGGTACCCATTTAGCCTACCCTATAATTGTCCCTACAAATTCGGTCTGTAGATTTATTGCTTGGGGGCCCCAAGTTGGGGCGTACTTGGTAGTTTATAACAATAGAATTTACTTGACAAATTTAATACACATAAAGAGTATAATGGTAAATGAGTCGAGCTTGAGAATTTTTTCAGGTTCGAGCACGAGCTCAAGCTCATCGAGCTTAATTGTTTTGGGCTCGAGCTCGAGCCAGACTATTTAAAGTTTAGCGGGAAAATTTTGAATTTTGAATTTTACTAATTTTTTAGGGAAGTAGGCTCGAGCTCGACTAAAAGTTCTAGCTTGAAAAGCTCGAGGAGAGTCGAGCCGAGTCTAAGTACAATACTCTTTTGATTGGATATTAATTAAAATTGTTATGAGTTCAAAGTTGGGATCCTCAAGTAAAGCATATTGCAAAAGATGGAATTCGACTTATCTCACGACTAACAAGTGGTTTAGTATTGTGATTGGAGTTTTTAAATTGAATATAAAATAATGATTAAGTATGTCTGAATAAGAATATTTATAATGTCCTTGATGGATCACGAGCTTCTTATTTAATTTATAAGCCCATTAGACCAGTATTGATGATTGGGCCAATTATATTTCAATCCATCATGATATTTTTAGCTCAAGCCTCAACATAATATTAATGTTAATTCTCTTGAATTTCCGCAGGATAATTTACCAAATTACGGTTATTATTGTGATACATAAGATATAGAAGAACAGATTAGTAGACAACCATTTTTTAATCCTTAATGTACATTAAACAGAATGATTATTTAATTTTGTCACACTGAAAAATGAAGTAAAATCCAAGAGGTATATCAAATCTTCTAATCCCTCCTTTCTTGTTACATATCAACTTCATATGTTGTACTAATTTTTATTGAATTTTCATACTAGAAAAAAAAAAGGCAAAAGACAAAGCATGTATTGTGGCACAGATTCTCAGCACCCCATAACTTTATCAGCTGCATTCTTCGTTTTTTCAACCACAAATCCATCATTCCCAGCCAATGCCCTGTATTTATCCTTCCTAGTAAAATTAGTGCACTCATACGATAGAGTCGAAGCAATCATTCTCTGTATATAATTAGCCACTTCATGGCTACTTTTCCCAGCTCCACAAGTCAATTCATGTGGCACCTTATTCAAAAACGTCACCTCATAAGCCGGGCTTGGGTTCATGAAGAAGTAAAACGGGTCCATTCCTTTCCACCCTCGGGCGGTCGTCCCGTGAAACATGCTCATCCGATTCGACATTGCCACCGGCACTAGCTCATCCGTTAGTTCCGCAAAAAGGGCCGAAAATCTAAGCAAAAATGGCTCTCTACAAGTTGTTCCCTCAGGACATATCACTAGGTCACCTTCTTCTAGAAGTTTCTTGATCATGTCAGCATCCTTGACCCGGTCCCGGTTCAAACGAACCGTTTTAATGGGTGATATGATTTCGGATAACCGGGATAGTGAGTATGTGACGGCTGGGATAGGGCGGCCTAGGGCTGTGGAAAGAAAAATCGGGTCGAGTAGGGTTCGGTGTGAGCAAATGAAAAGGACACCCGTTTGACCCGTGGATCTTTTGGGTGGAGCGGGTGGGGTACCCTTAACGGTGACCCGTACTCCGAGGGCCCAAAACGCGTGGTACACTATAGGCATCGGGAGGAGGGACCCGGCCGCGATACGTAGACATGCAAGGAGAAAGCCTATAGGGATCCATAAGATGATTAGAAGTGCCATTAGGGGAGTAGGTTTTTGGACAAGCCGTCCGTCGTGGAATACTATCGGTTTCAACAACTTGTCAGGGCCCACGGGCCGGATGTCGAGCTTTTTTGGTACTACGTAACTTTCCTGCATATGATTATCGACTAATCAATTGATAATGAATTTGGATTGATAAGGGAATTCATTTGAGCATGTTTTTGACAAACCTTGCAAAGCTTCATGAATGGAAAATCAGTCTCTCTATCACCCAGTCCAATTTCAGGTGTGGTTGTTTTAAAAGCCTTCTCAAGTGCCTCAGCCTTATTCTCCCCAACAAGTACACCAGGGCTAGTAACAAGCCCGGTGGCTCTACCTCTGAACGTCGAAATCTCAGTCCCTATAACCAAATCAGCACCCAAATACTCTTTCAAAAATGGCTCCACCATGACCCTTGGATTGGCCGTCAGCACGCATTTCCTGCCACACGATGAAAAGACGCGCCACGCCTCGGGATGCAAATCTGTGGAGTAAAACTTAGGCAAAACGGCTCGTGCAACAGACTCAATATCAGATACCCTCATGCCGGCAAATGTTGCGAATATGAGTACACGAATGCCAGCAGATTCCGAGATGAAATAGTAGAGAAAACCAGCTATTGGAGATGCTAAGAGAAAGAAAAGAAGCCTCAAAATCCCACCAACTTCAAAGGCTACTAATGCAAAATAAGGAAATGAACTGCGCCCTATAAGCAATGTTCCATCCATGTCAGCTACAACTGTGTGTTCTTCTCGGCCCTCGGATTCACACCGATCCACGGTTGAAAATTTAATAGGGTAATTTGAATTTGGCTCAGCCATTGATGTGAAAAGTGTATTGTTAATCGGTGTTTGTGTTTAGTTTAACACTGTTAATTAGATCTTACGTTCTTGTTCACTATGTTATATACTACATTAAATAGTGAGAATGTGATTGCAAATATGTACAAACTTATAATGTGAACAAATATTTTGGCTAAGAGATCAATGGAGTGCGGAGGTCCCCATATTTGTCTGGTTTTTCAAATTTCTTGTTGGGATTATCGAGGATTTTAATGTTATTATTCTTCAAGGTTTTGACTTATGATTGAAGTGTTTTTAATTATAATACAGTTTTATTGTTGTTATGGTAAATAAAAATCAATTGCAATCATAATTATTTGAGACATTGTACAAAAGATTTTCTTGCTGGAGTCATTTTCTACAAGGCGGCATTTACAATACAATGATAGAGATCCGACATTAAGATTCTTGTTATGCTAATTATGCTGGTCCTCTTATTACAACAATGCCCTGAATTAGGTTAGTTAAATTATGTACTTTGGCAAAAGGAAGATTTATTGATTTTCAACAATTTTTCAAGTAACAATGAATATAATTTTTTTATTTTTTATTTTAATCTATTAGTTCATTTTTGTAGTGAATGGAAATTCAATTTGAAATTGAAATCATGTGAAACTTTAGTTTCATATGAGTTTAGCTCCGTGAAATTCTATAAACAGACCCAATATATCATACACCACACATTTAGCAAGTTTCAGTGCAATTTTAACCACTCACTCATCACTCCAACCCCGCAGACTTGTGACATAGATTTATCTACATAGCTTCTTACATCCAAATCACTAAGAGTTCTTCAATTGCCAATTTTTATGTGGTAGATGAATTGAGATAATATATCTCATAAATAAATAGTTATGAGTACATTAAAAAATGTAATATGAAAAAAAGACAACAAAAGAAAAAAAAGATAATTTAACCAGTAACTATTAAATGAGCAGTGACAATGACAGAAAAGGAAAAGGAATTTTTGGCATCTGTAAAGGTAAAAAGGGTTGGCTCCTCCAGCTTCCTGGAAAAAGCACATTTATACGTACGAAAAGTAAAGCAAAGTTCTAAAGACAAAAGCCTGTCATCTCAGAAGAATAAAAACATCACTTGAATCATTCAGGTGAACAGAACCCAAAGATTGATAAAATATACCAGTTTTCAAAACACATTGACACTTGTTCAATTCTAGAGCTAAATGGTTTGAAGATTTGTCTCAATCAGTTTCTTTTTTTCAGGAATATGCAGATAAAGCAACAAGGGTTCTTCAAGATTCTTGATAAACAGTCAAATTTGATCCTCAGAAAAGTGATCAAAGCCCTACAGTTCTCTTTATTCACTTTCTCAGAAAAATGTGATAAAATACTTCCAACATTCAGATATTCATTGAAACTCATGATGACCTGAACAATGGGCGTGATTTTTTTCATCCCTTTTCTGCATAATGAAATAATTACAAACTGATAATAAATGTAAAATATGAGAAGAGAAATATTTATTAATTTAATTACTTGGAAATCAGAAATGAACCTCAAAGATAAAAAAATACAACCATACAGACAAAATTGGTTAGAAAAATTCAAATTCTAAGTAAGGACCTGAAGACCTTTCTGAGTCTGAAGCAGTCATATGATTCGAGGGCAACGATGACTTTAACGTCTGATTAAGCAAAGTAAGATCAACAGGCTTAGGAATTTGAGGAGGTGAAGTGCTACGAATAAGAGCCCAATTCACACTCTCGAAGAACGGATGCTGTTTTATCTCCGTGGCCCCTCTTTTAAATCCTAATCTTTTCTGAGGGTCCTTTGTAAGCAAACCTCGAATCAAATCTTTAGCAGCAAAACTTATTGAGGAACCTTCCGGGAATTTTAAGGGTTGACCAACGACGTTAAATAGCGTTTCTCTATTACCGTTACCTTTAAACGGTGTCTTCCCGTGAAGTAATTCGTACAAGAAAATACCAAATGTCCACCAATCAACAGCACTGCCATGACCGTCCCCTCTAACAATCTCGGGGGCTAAATACTCGTGGGTCCCGACAAAAGACATAGATCTTGCTGAGGTTGGTTCTACAATAAGGACAGGAAGATTGTCTGAAATGGGCAAAATGGTCCTTTCACGTTTTACTTTCACCGGTTTTGAGTTGAAAAGGCGAGGCTTAAAGCAAGAGGGTTGGAAACAAGATGGCTCTACACAAACAGGCAATTTGCATGCAGGGTCGATGCACGATGATGGCTGGATACAGTACGAAGAAATTGTACAAGAGGGACCATCAGTGGATGTAAGAAGGGTGGGATTCACATAGCATCTCAATGATAAGTCAAAATCGGATAGCATAATGTGGCCGTCTTCTCTTACCAAAACATTCTCGGGTTTTAAGTCCCTATACACCACTCCCATCATGTGTAGATACTCGAGCGCGAGAAGCACTTCTGAAGCATAAAACCTAGCAAATAGAAGAAAATTGAAAATTACAAGATGATAACAATACTTAGAATACCAACAAGTTCAACATTCATGAAATTAAAGGAACAATTGTAGAGCAAGAAATCTAATAAAAAGCCAATGAAAATAACAGCATAATCATTTCAGAAGCAAAAGATGGATACAGTTTTATATGTTATGATAAAACATAAAACTAGAATTATGAGGATAACAGTTCAGTTTAAGAACTGTCCTTTTAGGCTTTTATCCTCTAGAAGTTTTTCTTCTTCCACAAAAAAGATAAATTAATTTATTAAGCAAAGAAAACCACCAAAGTAAGACCAAACTTCACAAGTGAATAGTCAGTATATCAGGACTCTACAAAAGGAGATAAGATCATAAGAATCTCCAGATAATTCAAACAAATGACTTAAAAACACTGAACATAAGAACTAAACGAAGATGTTAATCAAAGACATTAAAAGTTCTAAACCAATTGCTAACCTTGCAGCTTGTTCTGAGAAATGTTTGCCCGGCTGACGCTGCCTAAGCAAATGCAGGTCTCCACCGCTGCAAAATTCAATCAACAAACACGAAAACTTGTCTGTTTCAAAATGTGAATAAAGGGTTGGAAGAAAAGGGTGATCCAATAAACCCAAAATATCTCTCTCAGTTTGAGCTCTCACCACTTTCTTTCGACTAACTAACATCCCTTTATCCATTACTTTCATAGCAAAAAGGCACCCCATACTCCTCAACTCGGCTAAATAAACACTCCCAATATCCCCAAATCCCAGTTTTTTCAAAAGCCTAAAATGTCCTAACCCTATCTCCCCATCTCTAACCCGCACATTTTGTATAGCATCCCACCGCAAATCGTTCCCCTTATGAGGTTTCGAAGGGCAGACACTTCTAAAACTAGCCTCATTCGCATCTACGGCGCCATTACAAGAACTAACATAACTTAAACTACTCTTTTCACTCTCTACATTCTTGAAATCTATATGTTTATCAACGGAGCCACAGTCTAAGCTGGTGTTATTAGACCCAGTAACAGTACTGCTGCAAAGATCAATGCTGGGGCTGGTATTGAGGTTAAGCTCATGAAAACTGACCTTAAGTGAAATGGGGTCATCATTTGTTGAGGAACTATTGTGTGTAGGTTTGGTCATGATATGGGAAAGGTAATGTGAGGTCTGAGTGTTTGGTGAAAGGACTGAGATAGTAGAAAGGAGATTATAAAGGGTTTTAGGGGCTTTGGGAGGGAAGAGAAATGGTGGTCAAATGTGGGGTTTTCTGGGAAATCGGAGAGAGTCAGAGAGAGATGCGCATGGGATAATTAATTGGGATTTAATTCAAATTTGAAAAATATTTGTGGGTTTTGTGGTGAGATTTGAGAGGCCCAATAAATTGGGAGGTTGGGTTTTGGAACAGTTTAAGACAAAACAAAAAACACAAACGAAATACTACAGCAGCATATACTTACAGATACCGTTGGTTTCTCAGATAAAGTTTGACTTGTTTTCGGTCTATAGTTTTGATAATTAATAAGACAACTTGTTACATTAAAGAAAAATGAAATTGAGATGTCTGTTTGATAGTTTATGTTTATATAAGAAAAATAAAAGGAGATGTTTTTCTTTTTTCTGAAAATTTGGTATTAATTAATTTTTATATTATATAAATTTTTGATAAATTTAAGTTATAAAAAATATATAAAGTGGAGATAGATTTGTATATTAGTTCGTTATGAGTTAGAATATACCTCCACTTTACATTAAAGAAAAATATGTTTTGATAAATTTTAATGTATATAATATTTTCCTGCTTTTGTTAAGATATTAACTGATAAAGGTATTTTAGTTGTAAATAAATTATTTAATCTTTAATAGTAAATAAGAAAATTTTAGCTTTTTCAAAAGATAATTTGTATGGTATTTATTTGAAATTATTTAAGTAGATGCCAAAATATATATTTTATGGAAAAATCTTTGAAAAATCAAGAATTTAAAAACAAAGTATCATCCAATTGGATCCAATCGGAACATATTACTTTTTAGCAATTTTGAAGGTGAGAGTATTAATTTTTTTTCCATTTCTTTTCTATTTTTCGAATTAAAATAAATGTTTTTTTACCATATTTTATCAAAAACCATGTTAGCTTTTCGCTAGACATTATATAAAGCTATAATATACATCATAAAAATAAACAAAAAACACAATATATTTTCAAACACAATTTCACTCTTCTCGTGTTTAATTTCTTTTATTGTTAATTTAAACATAGAGTATCCAAATACTTTATTAAACACCTATTAAGATACTCTAATTATGTAAATGAAAATTAGATATTTCAAAAAATTGGAAGAAAATTCAAATCTTCAATATTCAAAATTTCAAATTGAGCAACTAGAAATTGGTATCGTGGTCCATGGACATAGGGGGACAGAAATTTAAATATGATATTAAACAGATAACGAATTGGCCTATATTATAGAGGGAGTAACACAATTTCGGTCATTTAAAAATTGAACTAACATTTCAACATACTCCATTAAATGATTATATATAAATAACCAACCCAAAATATAACTAGAATTTAAAACATTTTCGAACTAAATAATACTAATAAGTAGCACTACTTACCTGGCCCATGGCAGCAAATAGCTAGTAAATAATCCAAGTTATTTATTTATTTATTTATTCTTATGATAATCTAGCTCAAAGTTTTACCAAAAAGAAAAAAAAATGAAAAAGGAAGTCAATCAAAAAACTTTAATGATATTGGGTTAAGATTTATCTGTATAATAACCTAAGGGTGACACTATTTTCGAGCTATAAATATAGAATCTTTATGTTTCTAATTTTTATTTTATTTTATTTTATTTTATTTTATTTTAGTGTCCGACTTAAGAAAATAGTATAATAGTATGCAGACCAAAAATGTTTATATTATAGGGCAAAGTGCACTTCACCCCCTCAAAAAATTTGTATTTTGCACTTTCCCCCCTAAAAACACAAAAAAGAGACATTGCCCCCTAAAAATTTAATATATGCATTACTTTGCCCCAATTACTATTTTTCGGCTAAATTTAATCGAAAATCATTGAAATGATTTTTTCGTCAAGAACATTATCGTCTTTACCATTTATCCGTGATTCTATCACATATCCGGATTTGGGCCCAAAATCGTTGTGCTTCTCTAATATATCATCTTAGGGTTGCCAAATACTCACCATGATCTCATCATGCATTTGATGTGAGTTCCTATTCTGATAAGCTTTTTCTACCATTCTTTATATGCAAGATGATATCATGGTGAAAATTTTACAGCTCTAAGATGATATGTTAGAGAGGTACTATGATTTTGGCTCAAATCCATGCATGTGAGAGAATCACAAAAAAATAGTAAAAATGGTAATGCTCTTGACGGAAAAATCATTTAAATGATTTCCGATCACAATTTGGCCGGAAAATAGTAATTGGGGCAAAGTGATGCATATATCAAATTTTTAGGGGGCAATGTCTCTTTTTTGTGTTTTTAGGGGGGAAAGTGCAAAATACAAATTTTTTGAGGGGGTGAAGTGCATTTGTCCTATATTATATTATTTTCAAATATCATTGTACCTACCTTATTCTTTAACAAAACTAGGAGGATTGTTTATAAATATTAATTCAAAATTGGATTTTAGTACACCAACATCCAAATTATTTGCGATGAGAAAATCATTGACTAAGTTTGAATATAAAAATTTCAAATATCAATCTACCTAATTATATTAAATATTTTTCTTATTCAAAATAGTACCAATAAGAAGACAGATCAGAAGGATGTTTGCCTGTAGATCTGCCTAAAATCCCAGTTCTCATAAAATAATTTACAAATAAAGAGTACTCAATCATTGTCCAAACACTATTATAGATAAACCTAATCAGATCTATGTTTGTCATTAAGTAGACCTAGCTAGAAGCTGGCATATATTCGGGTAAGTCTAGAGCCTAGAGCAAACTCCCCGTCTATTATAGAATTTTAAGGATAAATACCATTATTACATTGTACTTATGATACTCTTATTAAGTTGTCTTCTTGCAAGTTAAGAAATGATATAAAATGAAATGATTTCCTAGATATTTGTTGTGTTAAATCTTTAATTTTATTAAAATATTAGAATTCAACAGAATTATATATTATTTAACATGATATCAGAGTTTTGAATTTAAGCCATAATATCTCAATTTTTTGCTCCCTTCACCTTTAAATCGCTGACCCATCCGGCGCACCTTATATAGTTTAATTTAGTTTATTTTTTTACCATCTCTATCATTAAAAAAAAAAATTGTACTTAATTATTTTTTTAGACCGTGTTACTCGTTTCTTAATGCTAGAGCCTTCACATTTTTGAAAGATCATGCTCGAGAATACTCCTGATCATAATAGTGATCTTATAGTTCTGAATTAGTTTTTTTCTTTTCCTCTTTTATCCCTTTCTCTCACGATTTTTCTCATCTCTTTTGTATTAGTTTTTTAAAATATGTTATAATCGCTCATCCTCGGAAAAATAAGGAGTTGGAGCTTTTAACGCCGCAACACTTATGTGACGCCGCCTTTTTATATTACAACTGCTCAACCTTGACAAGGACTTGGAGTCATTGTCGACGTCTCTCAAGTCGGATGCTGCCTTTGATCTTTTTAGTGCAATATTTTTCATAAATTTTTGTTACAGTCTCAATGTTGGAGATCATCACTCTTCGACTACGGATGAGTATTATAAATATATTAGAATATAGTTTAGTATAAGATCTTTCTTTATGTATTGTGTTTTCTTATATTTATATTTTTTTTTAATTAATTAAATTTACTTTAGTTATTAAATTATGTAATTCTGTATATTTCTTTCATTATCAATAATATTATCAACAAGATTTTATATTATTCAATAAATTTCATAAATCAAGGGTAGTAGAAGAATTGAGTAACTCTTTATGCCAAGTGGGGGCCGTACATGAAATGAAATAAAATGGTAATAATAGAAGAATTGAATGGTTTTGAGCTACAAATAGGAGCAACTACCTAAACCTATACTATAGCTTATGAAATAATTATTTGACCATTTCCTATGTTGTAAATAACATTATTAGGCTGTCCTATCGAAAATTTCATTATGCATCGAATGTGTGCATTATTGAATCAATGTCACATCCTATATTGTATGAGGTAACCACGTGATTCAAAATTCAGTAAGTTATCCAAACATCCTTCCCGAAAAAAAGAAAAGGAACTTCATTATTTTCAAATGTTTAGGTAACATCATTTGAATTTCAAAAGTTTAGTTAATTCATAATTATTTATTACTTTGATCGTTTTAGATCATAATGTAGAATTAAGCTAGGATCAGAACTCAACTCCGGGTCGAAATAGTAGACCTCACTCAACTACTGAAAATTGGTATTGTAAAGAATGTAGCTGTATTTGAGTAATCAATATGGTTAAAATATATTAGTAAATTAATATGTAATTATGTATATATATATATATATACAAGAAAATCTTATTATTTTATGGGTTTAACACTAATCATTTCTGTAATTATATACGGTAGAAATAGGTCATCTTTTAGGGCTTCAATAAGCGGGGTTACCTAAACTCATGTCCATTCAATTTAAATTTTACCCGACTTGTAGGGTCTAAAATCCGAACCCATTGAGGAGTATATCACAATCCCGTAATAATAAGCCCACATCATCAGTCCGTAATTACAATAATAGCACGTCAAATTCATATGGATTTGGAGCGTGCCCATGATCTTTTCACGACATGGAATGACTAATATATTCAATATGAACTAAGAAGATAAATTAATCACACTTATCATGTGTTTGGTCATTCAATATTAAAATCCATTGAGTTCAACCAAGCTAATTTGAGAATAAAATTTTCCCAATATCATTTAAAATAAAGAACTAAGACAAGAGGGAAATCAAATAGTAGCAAGTAAAAATCATTTTTAACACCCAAGTTGTACAATAGTTCTTTCGATCCTAGGATAAGATATAATCACATTCTAGAACTCATGTTATAACTTGTAAGTGTAATTTTGATCTAAACTTGTGGGCTTGTACGATAAATATATATACATCCAATTTACATTTAGACGGGCTTCAACCTAGTCCATTTAAATCTGATTTAACGGAGCATTTTAGGGCTTTCGAAACTGAGGAGTGCCGCTGCCTGTTCTATATATACAGTACTGAGATCATGTGATGAGAGAAAACAACTGCTGCAACAATATGATCGTAAAAGCTTACATGATTATTAGTTTTATTCTATTCTCTGATGATTTCATTTTCACACTACTATTATTTTGTTTTTCTGTGGTTTTTAATTGGTTTATTTGAATGAAAATGAATGATTTTTGGAGTGATGAGTACTTTATTTGGTCCGTGTTTCTGAATAAACCGTGACTGATCAATTCTTTTACCAAACTCTGATCTCCTCTTGCTTTTAATCAAAAATATATTACATAATTGACCATATATTGAATTATTTTTTGCAATATGAAAAAATTTAATTGTCGTGGCTTTATGATTGGAGAATGACTCATTCTGGTGCAACTTCCTTTACAAAATTATTATCTCGTATATTTCGTTTATTTGTTGATTTTGTGTTTGAACTATTAATTGCCAATAGCCTTTTGGAATGTTAAATGTGAGATCAGAAGTTTGAATCCCAGTTGTTAAATTAAAAAGATGTTTGATTTACTAGTTTTATCTTCACGTTTGCTATGATTTATCTAATGTAAGACTTCTTACAGAGAATTGTGAGAAGTAACGTTTATTTTTTTTTTATTTTTTTTTTGGTTTAACCACTGGTATCCGCGCAACATGCGACTAATCCAGTCGAGCCGGGTAGGACCACAAAGGGCGGCAAAGCTCTCCCTCCCAAATATTCAACACATCTGCATTCCCAAGACTCGAACCCGAGACCTTGGTTAAGCTAGAACAACCCCGAGCCAGTTGATCTACGTGTTTGGGGTAGTAACGTTTATGCTTATTGAGCATAATGGGTTTACTGGTGTTTTGGACAGTTGACAGGAAAATTTGAAATATTCGTAACTTGAATGCTAAATTTGCTAATTCAGTCATCAATTTAACTGTCGGAACAAAAAACTTAAATTAAATACATAAATTAGTATCACAAAAAGAAGGAAATCTATTATTCCTAAGCTTTCATTACAACTTGGGATAAAACCTTTGATAAAATAAAAAAAAAAACAGGTCATATTGGACAAATATATTCTGGTCTATGAAAATATTTTCAATTCTTGCCTTGGAAAAATAAAGTTATTAAGAAACAAAATTTGCTAATTTCTTCCATGACGATTAAGAAAAGGTCATATTTTGACATGGTCATCCTTTGTTGACTGCGTTTTCAGATATTATCTTACGTTAATATATAGTTTAGTGCAGCTATAGATTACCCTTAGATTAACAATATATAAACAAGTGAAGAAAATTATTATATTTCCCTTTTTTGTTTCTCTACAAATAATGACGAAAATATGTGGGGAATAGGAGAACTGGTTCGGTAAGGTACAAAAGAAAGAAAAAAACATTGACTCGAATTTTAACGTTCAAGTAGAAAATGGAATGTGGCTGCCATGCCAAGATGATTTAGAATATATTAACAATTTTAATTAAAACGAATCTATCTATTTCTATTTTATTTATTTATTTATTATAAAAGTATGTATGTTTTTTTGAATTTTTGATCTACCTACTATGTCCCTATTTAATTTATTTTTTTAATGACAAAAGAGTCAAATAATAAATAATAAAAAAATAATTGTATAAAATATATAATTACTTTAGATCTCTAAAATTAAAAAAGAAAGAATAATAAGACTCTGGAAAGATATTTAATATAAATAATTAAGATTCAAATTTATTTATTAAAATAGAAAATAAAAGAAACCTAGATATATTGTACACGGTCCAAATGTAGAACACATTTATAGAACATAATTAAAATTAAGGCACCTTTTCAAGATGTCATTATATTTAATAAACTATTTTATATATAATTTTTAATTTGTTAAATATTATATCAATTTTGTAGATTGGTATTACACTCTTTTAACTATCTAAAATAATTTCATGCTTAACAATACAATATAATAGAATAGAAAATATATCTATTAACAAAGTGGACATTAAAAATGCAAGACAACTAAATAGAGGTAGAAATTACATCATTTAACAATAGAATATAATATAATAGAATAGAAACATCTTTTAATATAATGAAGTGGACTTTGAGAATGCAAGTGAACTAGATAGAGGTAAAATTATATTATTTAACACTTGTAGTGTAGTGATAGTAGCTTGTAATTCTTTAGAAGAGGTTTTGGGCTCAGAATTGAATTGAAGGCTTGTAATGGTTTGGTTTTACTACTTGAAAAATGATGGAGAATTTTTTCAAAATTTATTACCCGGTCGATCGACCAATTTTAACTAAGATGCAACCAAATTCGAATTGAGTTAGGTGTTGATTACTTTGTGTGCAGAATTAAACAGGATAGAAAGCAAGTTCACGGTTAAATCGGCCAGTTAACATTGGGGGGAAATGACCGCAACTATTCACTATCCATGAAAAAAAAATTGTTTTGCTATTTTAGTTGTTAGACTTTGAATATAGTCTAGGTAGGTCAATAATTTAACTTAACCATTCATGTTTAGAATTAATTCACAATGATATCAAAATTATTTTATTTTACGATGATAAACGAAGATAAACATCTATTATTCATTACTTTATATACATACATGTGGAAATTGCATCTTTTATTTTGTAATTTATTCCGAATTATATTTTGATCACATTTATCACATTCAGTCTAATAACTTTCCAAGCTCCATAAAATTCTAGTCGAATGTTTTTCGAATATTTAATAGTCAACTAATTTTGGAAAACGTTTGATTCCTCAAAATTAAACAAGATATACGTATAAATGAAGTATGAATTTACATAAAAGCTTATTTAGTTACATTATTATTCATGTTTCATTAACTTAATTTTTTAAAGAATTGATTAATTCATTCATATTAATTAATATTTTATTTTTCAAATAACTAACTGGTGATAATTTATTTTAGTTAAATTAAAATTATTAACATCTTTTAAGTTGAACAACAACTATATATATTTATGAATTATTTGACAGATCATATACTTCACGTTCAACGAATGTGTTATTTACTAATACTTTAAAAGAACAACAAAGCTTGAAGTTTGCAAGCATGTTAAGACAACAAGTTGAAAATGCAAGATCTAATCATAGGAAAAAAGGGTCTGGACCTCCACCCCTTATATGACCACCATTGTTTGAGTGAATTAGCACGCTTCAAGCTTTGGTTTTTTGCTTTCTCTTTATTTAATTTATGCTTGTGATACTTCTGTGCCAACTATGCACGACTTTGGTTCATTTATGTTGCCATTGAGGAGTGACTACCCCTCGCTTTAGCTTTGCCTGCTTTTGACAGGCATTTGTTACAACACTTTTTGATCCTTTTATATATTTATTTACCTGATAAAAAAAAATAAAGAACATTTTAAGAGAAAAATAATATTATTTTATTGAATGATTCAAAGCTGAATGTTTAATAATGAAATAAGCCTCAATTTATAAATAAAATTTAGGATATTTTTGTAAAGAAAATGATATGATTAAAAAAACATATCAATAAAACAAAGATCAATCAAAACAATTAATCAAAATCTTCTTAGACAGAATTAATTAACAAAAGGGTCAATGTGAATATGGGTATCAAGTTGTGTGTGAAGTTCTAGAACGCTGGAAAGACATTCAAAAACCCAGGGAATATTTAAAATTGACTTAACAAAAACAACCATGAAGTAAGTCAACTACCCAGATCTCCATCTCCTATATATACACACATACTTATAAGTTACTAGTAAACAACACGTGCGTTGCACGTGAAACATATGATCTCGTTAAAATAATTTATATACATAAATAGTGATAAGGCTTTATAAATTCACAACTAAAAAGTAATTTAACTAATGAATCATTAATAAGTAAACTATAATTATTTAAAAACTTAAATGATGATTGATATAAATGTAAATTTGAACAAACTAAGTTAGAGAAAAATAAAACTTGTATAATGATATAAATAAATAGGCTATTATGTGTACTAATATTTTATTTATTGATTGTCATGTTGGATATGACGTTTTATTTCTTCTTTCCTCTCATTCATTTTTATTGATTTTTTGTGTTTCTCCATTTATGTTAGTCACCATAATACATTTTTTCTCAAAGATCACTCAATGTGAGGAAAAAATTAAAATATAAAGAGATTTATTTATTCTTTTCTTTACTTGATAGTTGTTAATGATATTGGTGCATTTTGTTTGTTCTACTTCTCGAATCAAAGTGTTAGCAACATTTCAAACAAATACTTTTTAATTTATACAAATATTTAGCATTGAATGTATATATATATGGTAATATATTAGTCATGTTTATTTATGTTTTCAAGAATAAGTTTTTTTATTGTTGAGACATAAATTTTCGAAAATTTGTATACAACTCGTTTTGACTGAAAACTTATCTTTGCAAATAGATTTTCCCTACATTTATAATTACATATCAAATAACTTATTCATATTTCTTATCTCTTCAGTCACTACATCCTTAATAATCAAACATAACAAAATAACTAACATAAATATTTTACACATCATACATTCACAAATCAACTACATAGTTACGTTGTCACATCTTACTAATTCAAACCATTTTCTTAAAATACAAAAAGCACAACAAACATCAAAATTATTTTCACATAAACGTCCTAATATACATTTTTCAATTGATCTTCTGAAAAATTTATTGAAAAATATAATTACTACAAACAATAGCAGCTCAATAAGCGTAATATAATTGTGAAACTATAATTAATTGACAATAAATTTGCAATATTTTATGGTAGTAAAATAAAATAATAAAAAGTCAATCTATTGTGAACACTTGTTAGCTCAGTTGGGGGGTTCTTTTTGTTGATATGAAAAGATAGATGATCTCTAAGTACCTCTGTGACCATTATTTGATTCCGAAAACGTATTCTTGCCTGTGATAGGTGACTAAAGTTGACCATACCCAAACTTCTTTACCAAGAAATAGTCTACTCGTTCTTGAATAAAATATTTGAAAGAAACTAAATTATTGAAACTTCAAAAAACCTACGTCATAATTTAACTAATTAAATACTTATTGAACCAATTATAATTCATGACCTTATTAAAATAATTCATGTAAAAAGATATTATTTATAATGAAATGTGCTCAAAATAAAAGTAATAATTAAGTAACTACTATACAATAAAATAAACTTGATAACATTAATGATTGTATTCATATATAAAAGATTGAATTTGAATTTATCGTGTACTTGCATCTCTCTTCATTAAAAATTATAATCATTGTGTGATTCTTCTCAAGATCATTTCGTATGATTTAATTTAAAATGTAAAAACTTACACAAAATCAATATAAAATAATGTTGATATCTTTTTCATTTTTGTTTATTTCACTACCATTTACTTTTTATAATAAAATTAAGTCCTACTGAAAATATGTAAGGGAATGAAAAATTGCATGTTACATGTTAAAGCTAATATTTTATAGAGAAAATAAGTACCACTCAATTAAAATGAAGGGTAGTATAGTACGATTAGATAATAAATACATATTTTATAATAAAAGACAATTATTTCAGTTGGACAAACGCAGAATAGTAAACATTATTTTTTATTTTTTGGTACGGAGAAGGTAACAATTTAACAGAATATTTTTTAAAAAGTGATTCTTTTATAGTTGTAATACGTATTCAAGTCTTACCATTCATAAATAAAGCCCGAGACATATTCCAAGTAAGTATTCTTCTACTCACTAATAATAAAAATTATCCATAAAGAAGAAGAAATAATAATGAAGTTTCATAAATATATTTGATAAATTATATAGGTAATAAAATTGTAAATTAGATCAATAGGTTATGATTTGTTATAACATTGGTCTCATTATTTACAAAATTATAAAGTTAGTTCCATAAGATATATTTTATTTCAATTTTAGTCTCAACAGCTAAACATTTGATATAATATGAACACTTTATGTGTTGTATTATAAATGTCTATTCCAAGTTCAAGCAGATTAATTTTTTTACACTTTTCTTTTCTTTTGATAAAAAAACTATAGCATCTATAAAATATTAGCCATACAGATGAAAATTCCTAAAACGTTCAAGGATTTACTTCCAACGAGAATATAATAAATTAAAAAATTTATAATATGAACTCATTTCGAAAATAAATAATATGAAACCTATCATAGTTAATTTAAAATTAGTCAAAGAAACAAATTATAACACTCATGAGCTTAAACTACAATTTTGTTGTGGTCTTAACTCAGTTAAGAATTAGTTATATATTTTAATATTTTAGGATTTTTTTGGGTTAATATTTTATCATTTTAGTATACTTAATAGATATCATGCGGTTACGAAGTCAACAAATATATTACAGGATGAAGTTTTTTCCTAGTAGTCAATTCGGGTTCATTATACAATCATAGTATTACTTACTATATATTTGTTATAATCTAAGATTTTTGAAATTTCTTTTATTATTCATGTTTTACTCTTTTGTCAATCAAAATACATAAATAGATAAATATAGATATGTTTAACATTCCGAAAAAAAAAAATATTTTCTCAATCATAATTTTATTATAAAAATGAAAAAAAAATCTTATTTTCAATATTCATAATTGACCGTAAGTGCACTTTGATACCAAACACCCTTGAAATTTCACTTTTTATATAAAACTTGCCTATTTGAACCACAATTAGTACATCACCAAAAGGGCCCCTAAGTTTGCACATGTTGTGCGTGTGTCCGTACAAATTAATAGAAAAATCTTATTTTTCATATCAAAGTTTGCCCATTTATCTCACTTTTGGTACCACTATTATCATGGATGAAAAAAGTTACATAGTAGTCAGATGACTATTAATTTCTCAATTTGGAGGAAACAGGAAAACCAGACATGCTGGAGAACAATCAAGCATTAGAAATTTTTTAAGGATTATTTTCTAATTTTGAATTTTTTTAAAGATGATCATTTCCTTTTATTTTATAAAGCAAGTATAATATAATTTCTCTATTTAAAATCAAAGGGGACAAATTAGAACTAATTATTGTATTAAAACATGGGGCTTTACATATATCGTGTCAATAGGAAACTACTCAAGTAATTTTTCATCAAAGTAAAATTTTACTGTGAAAGTTGATTCATGAGAATTAAAGACTAACATTTTTAGTCTCATTCATTAATGATGAATAGAAAAACATGCATGAGATGTTCTCACTATTAATGAATAACTATTGGGAAAAAAAAGCAAAAAATGATAACTTTTTCCTTTTAATTTTGTGTAGTGTTTATATTTTCCTCAAATTCATCAAACATGTTGCATGTGTGCCACACGCTGAATTTTGCCTCTAATTTTTGCGTCTAATAACAAAGTGTGACTAAATCGCACATTTTTATCAAAAAAATTGCTGATAGAATTAAAATTGTTAATTTTGTATTTTGCGAGACAAAAATTGATAATAATATAATGAAACGAAAAATAAATGATTCAACAATTCATTGGAGCAATCAAATACTTGATGGAACTTCAATTATAAGGATTAAATATATTTATCCTCCCACCTACAACTGAATTGCATGGGTCCAATTAGTTTGTTTTGTCATTATTTTAAGTGATTCTTATATCAAACTCTATCCAATAATCTTTTTTGTTAAACATAGGCACCAACGTGATGGTCTAAGCATACAAGAATGCACTATAAATAATTTCTTTTATTGTAGAGTTCTTTGTAATTATTATTATTTTTATTATATATGTCTAAAGTTTATTTTTATTATTCATTTTTGACTCTTTTATTATTAAAACGATCATTTATATTTATTTTTATATTTAGAATTAATCATTCTTTCTTCATATTTAGAAATAAAATTTGTTTGAAAATACAATGTTAAATTAACACCCTAATTGTATATACCTAACAAAATAAATTTAAGTTTATGATATCTAAAATGTTATTAATAATTGTTAAATCATCACATTTTCTGTATGATCAATTGTTTTCTATATGAGCTATATTAAACATGATGAATTGAAAATAATTATTAATTGTGTCCTATCTACCTAAACGACTAAATTATTTTTTTCTTTTTGTTCTAATTTTTAGAGTTTTAGGTTTATAGTTTATCAAATATATTACCAAGAAAAGAAAGAAAACCGACTTATGTTTATTTTTTATTGATTTAATTTCATTAAAAGTTTAAATCTTTGTACTAATCATGTAATTCAATACTATTCAATCAAGTTGAAAGTTCTAATTAATTATTGACTAATATTTGCTATATATGTATCTCCCTATTTTTTCTTTTTTTCCAAAGACATAAAAGTGTAATCTTGATAAAATTTGTAGTAGCTACCTCAATAATATTATGAAATATTTATGTTATTAATGTTAATCAGGGCGTATAATTGAACTCGGTCACATTACATGATTACATATAGAACATGCAAAGTGTATTGACATTGACCATATGATAAGAAAAATATAGGTGCATAGTCCAAACCTGAAAAAAAAATCCTAACTATTTAGTATTTCTTCTACAACCACTAATTAAGATATTATAAAATAAGTACTGAAATAGCAACTTTGAAATTTTATTAAGCTATGATAATTTGTATGTTATTAGATAAATGCGTGTGATATCCATTTACATAAGATATAAGATAAAATAGAAAATTTAGATGTATGGGTTTGGACCGGCTAAGGAAATAGTTAGTAAATTGGGTCTACTTACACGTGTATTAGACTTGTGCTTGTTGGGCTCCGGGACATCCATTTTGGGCCCATTATTCATCAGCAAATAGCTTTACTATTTATGCTAATGAACTCCTCCTGGCCTCAAATCGGACCTGATGAATTTATGACTTTTGGGCTTATTTAGACTTATGGATTGCGGCTTAGTAATTCATATTTACTAATCATGTAATTAAATAACTATTCAATCAGATTGAAAGTCTAATTAATTATTGACTAATATTTTTTCTTTTTAAATAGTAGAGTCCTAATGTATTACACATCTTGTAGATATATACAACTCTTTATTATTATTTATTATATGACTTTTTTACCATTAAAAATTAAATTTTATAAGGTTATTTTAGGTAGATCAAAATTTCAAAGAAACACCCATACTTTTATAATAGAATAGAAATAGATAAGCATAGTTTACAATAGAGATGAATATTGAATGAGAAAATAAAGTGGGGGAGAGTGGCAAAGCACGCGCCAACGCTCCTTCGATGCCACACTCGTCCACTCTCAAATCAATCACGATTCATCTCTACCTGCATTTGTTCAAAGGTTACTCCATTTTATCTCTTCCAATGTTGAGGGTACATTTCACATTGAACTAGTTTCCAAAGGTGGAAATGCCAGTTCTACTCTGGCTGTAATAAATTTATAAATAGCTAAAACACCATAAATTATTAGTTATGACCTTCTAAGGCGTAAAATTCGAATCAATGAGTGTGGTGGTATTCTCTATCATAGTGTATAACTTCATATCTAATCCATAAACAACAGAGAATGATTGCTACAAATACCGGATTTCACTGTTGAGCAATGTGCCCTGCCCTCATTGTGTATTTAAAGGTTATGAAAAATAAAATGATAGCTCAAGAATGCAAATACAGGAAGCAAAAATCACCATTCTTTTTCTAAAATTTACCTCAGTGAAGTCCTTTACCAGAACACTGCCCCATTGATGAGTCTTCTGCCAGTGAAAATTGCCACAGCTCAAAAATAAATATCAGGCCATTCTCTTCACAGTGAATACAGATTAGACCCAGCAAATCTTGAAGCCCAAGTAAGCTCTTAATCCAATATGAATCCAATTTTGCCATCCAACTTTCCTGCCTTATACAAACTGCCCATCTCATAACGGACTCACTATTTACACTGACGCGGTCGAAAATTATCATTTGATAAAAGAAAGGTCACAAGATTTTCCAGTCTCTTGGCACCAGCAGTAGGTCTAAGAAGCGTTGTATTACCCACAACAGAACAAGGGTCGGTCATGTTTTCACCACTACCTATGCACCACCCGCCCGGTACAAGCATGCCTTTACCCCGGGACAAAAGTTGTTCATCAATTTTATCGAGCACAGGATCGTCTCTAGGAAACTTCCTGGCGAATGGGGCATTACTATCGACCATCCTTTGCATATCTTCAACGTTAAGGTGGTGGGGATGCTGCTTAGGAGGGTTGTCCCATGATATGAAGTGGAGATCACTATTCACAGTAGTGTTGCGAAATTCTTGGGCATTGCAAATGACCGTGTGAAAATACCCTTCTGGAGAAGACAAGAAATTGGCATAGTACATTAATACAGTTCGGGGTAAGTTGTCCCATCCCCATATACAGTAATCAATGAAGGGTCGAGATAGTGCCATCCAAGCAGATCCTGCAGTTGAAGAAAATAGTTTTTTCGTCTCAGAAAGAGTATAATGTAATAATGAATATGAAAACTACTCATTAATTTTCTAATGGGTATGGAGTTAGAACAATGTGTCAAAATAACAAAATATTTTTCCTCAATGCTACAAGTCCCCTAAGATATAGAAAGAGGATACTTTTGTTTGCTTCTTACATCTCTTACTTAAACGTATCTCTGTCTTTCAATCGGTAGACAGAAATGGGAAGCCCAAAGATAGAGAGAGTTCCTTGATTAGTTCATATTAAGTACCAACAGAAGTCAATCAACAAGTTACCTTCAAATCTTTAAACAGTAATGACATTGAATACATAGTAGATTTGCCTCAAGATGTTAACACAAGACCCCGTGAAATTAAATATATATACATATATGATGAAAAATTCCGTAAAGAAAGATCTCTCTATGATTCAGAAAGCAAAGCTGTAAAACATAATTGATTACTGGAAAAGAAAAGGTCTGGTAAGAATACATTTGAGTACTTTATCAACAGTTCTCCACAAAGGATCTTAATATTTCCATTTTCCATTCCCAACAGAATAATATACCATGCCTCCATGCTTAGGTTTTCCAAAAGGGTGAGGACACATTGCTTCACAATAATGTAATAACTGATTCCCATAACTCTTTCAGACTAAATAAGTAACATTTCCCCATAAAAATAACAAAACAAGTGGAAAATCAACTAAAACTATAATAGGAAAACTCAAATCAATAATGACCAAACACACCTGTGAATAGCTTAAACGCAGTTGGCACACTTCTTCGCTGCGTAATCCAAAACACATCAGCCTTTTTTGTCATGTACAACCCCGGATCAATAATAACCGGTTTCGCCCTCTGGAACCTAAAATAAATATAATGTAAGAACATGCCACGAATTTCCATCATAACTACCTAAATCAACAAATAAAAACATTTAGAACATCCACTTACTCTTTCCAGCCAATATTACTTGTATGATCAATAAAATTAAGATCCCTTGGTAAGTATGAAAAAGTATGCAGCAGATCTGATCATCAACAACAAAATCGCGAATCATTAAATGCAAAGCAGAAACAGATAGAATCCAACAAAAAGATCATTTATTTAGCAAACAAAACCCGAATTAGATGACAAAAACATTACCATCCTGAGTAACCAGCGGATAATCAGAGGCACTGAGATTAATAAACCAATCCCAGTCCCCACCTTCCTTCAGTAAAATGGCAGCTGCGTGCAATGTGTTCGCCACCATAGTAGGCCCACGATAAGTTACCAAATTAGCCTTCGTAATCATGCGCACATTCTTAAACCTCCCAAAAATCAAATGTGAATTAACGTAAGTATACAGATCCTGACGCTCCTCGGTTGAAGATTCCGCATCGAGGTGTACGACGTACTGATTGTTAGGATGGTAGAGAGCTTCGAGAGTGCGGCGTAGCATGCCCCCATCTCCGGCGGAGCCGGAAATTAGGTAGGCTAATCGCGGCGGTGGCGGTAGGGCGGAGATGGGTAGCGTTTTGAGCTTCGATTCTACGAAAACGGAGTCGGAGGCGCCGGCGGAATAGTACCGGCGGAGGGGGATAAGCGGGGTGCCATCGGAGGAGGTTAGGGTTGTTAAGAACAGTAAAAAAAGTGAAATTATTGAACCAATGGCTAATGGAAAGATCCATTTTCTTTCCATTTCGTGTGGGTGTTTCAACTGTGAGTAGTAGTTTTTGAATTTCTTCATATTTTTTTGTTCATCAAATGTTGTAAGAATTTGAAATTGGAGATTTTCAGGCGTGGTTTTGATGTGCTGTTGAAGGAGGATTTTTGAGTTGGGTGAGAGGTGGGAGTTTGGTTTGTGTGTGTTTTAGTTGTGTGACATAGAATCTTTTCTTTTTCTTTTTCTTTTTTTTTTAATTAGGGAAAAAATAATTTTATTCTTCATGATGGACTGAAGATTATTATATAGGAATGATTGAATCTCGCAATGTTGTCACTTGTCGGTATGCTTTGTTTGGTAAAATTATAATTATTTATGTTGATATATATTGAGTAAATTATATTTGGAGCTCGAGTCTTGGGAATTTGTTTTAAGGGTATAAATTATATTTGGTGTTCGTACCTTGTTATATAAGTTCGGGTTTGAACTCAAGTTCGAATTAAGCCCGATTTGTAAACCTTAAAATTATAAGAGAGCAATTTTTGAAATTCAAAATTTTTAATCAACTATTAAACATGTACTTATTTAATTTACTAAAAAAAAGATTTTTAGATATAAGTGGACTCGAGCTCGAACTTGACTAAAAATTGGTGAAGCTCGATCGAGTTTAAAAATCTCGAGTTTCTCGTTCGAATCGAGCCGGCTCGGTTTACAGCCTCTGAATCATATAATACATGTAGGTATGTGTTGATTAGTATATGTAGTTATTTTGATGATTGATTATGTTAAAGTAGGAAATATTGTTAAATTTGACATCCTTTTAGTTGATTATTGATTTAGGTGAGTTATTATGGACGTTGAAGATTTGATCAAAGAAGGGGCCTACAGACCGGTAAATAATTAATGATGTTGATAACTTGTGAGATGGGGTTGTTGTATAGCTTTTACTTGCATTTGAGGGAAGTGATAGTGAGAAAATTTATTTATGTAAGAGCATGGTCTTAAATGTTTTTTGGAATCTTCAAATTTTTATTGATATTCTGGATTTTTTTGGGTTTCAAATGAAATTTTACTTTCAACTTGATTTTGCAGAATATTTTCTAAAATTTATTTTATTTTTCAAAATTTGGCTGAAATTTTCTGAAATTTCTTGAAATTCAAAATATTCTTAAAATTATTTTACTTTTCAAATATTTTTTATTTGAATTACAACTTTAAGAAAATTACTATAATCGCCATCATAAAATTTGGTCTACAATTTATGTTATAAATTTGAACTGATTATAATAAAATTGACAAATTATGCTATTGCAAGAATTATTATTTCATCTATCTTATTTTTAATACTTTTGAACTTTAACATTTTTAAAGTATAATACCATTTTAGTTTCAATTCTTGAAAAAATTACTTAATAAATATAACATTTAAGTAATGCTTATGGGATTGAAGATTGTGTTTTTCAAGTTTCAATCATAATAATTTAATTATTATAGAAATTTCACTTCGTTATAAATGATGATTTGTAGTAAATTATAATACTTTTTAGTAATGAAATTTCTATAAATATTGTTAATGCTTTACTTTTAAACTTTATTTTTTATTATTTCCACAACAAATTTTATTAAATATATTACTTAACAAAATTTTATTTATATCACTTAACAAAATTAACTATAAATATGATAGTGAAAGTTATCCAAAAGTTTTATTGAAAACTTCAAAGTGATGCGTAAATATGATAGTGAAAGTTATCCAAAGTTTTATTGAAAACTTCAAAGTATTTTATAAATTTTCATGATTTCTCTAAAATCAAAATTAAAATGTAAATATCCACAAAATTTATTCCAAAATTTTAATGAATTTATTATCCTGAAAATCTGTACTGAAATTTAACACTTTATACATGAGTACCTAATTTTCTTTTTAGCTTTATTGATCACCATAAATCTATTCAATAGGAACTATGTAATGCTACAACTGTTAGCATCATAGCAGGCAGAAAAGTCATAAAATTATTACAATAGAAATTGACTTTTGGAACATCACTTATTCTCCTTCTATAATCTTTCAGGGAATTATAGTCCGAATTCATTTAACCAAAATTTTCGTGTAATTTGTGAGATTTCAGATTAGTAATTAGTTGTATCCGGTTTCTGCTACAAAAAACTCAAAATAATTATGTACGTACTTAGGAAAAGCATGGTGATTTAGTTCGATTTTGAGAAGATCCATGGACTGATAGGGGAGTGAGATTGATAGATAAATTCTTCAGGATTTACAAGTTGTCTTTCCAGAAAAGAAAAAATGTAAAGTGGAAGAAATGGGAAAAAGAATTGATAATTTGTGGGTTTGGGATTTTAGATGGAAAAGAGTTTTTAACAAAGAACAATTTAGAAAAATTTAAGAATTGTGGATTTTATTATGCAGGTACAAAATGGAGATAACAGAACCGGATACTCTGAAGTGGAAAGATTCTAAGGATGGAAATTTCTCAACAAAATCAATGTATTCGGCATTGTTTGAGACAGATACTACGAAGAAAAAATAGATACAATGTTGGCCAAATTGTGGTTTAAAGCATTCCAAGTAAGGTTTCATCATTCATATGGAAGGCGACTCAAAATAGAATTCATACACGAGATAACCTGGTAAAAAGATGCATTATTAATGGTGATTGTGAAAAAAAGTGCATTTTTTGTTCACATCCGCTAGAAGACATCGACCATTTGGTGTGTTCATGCAATTTCACTTATGATGTTTGGCGAAAATGCTTTAAATGGTTAGGCTTTGAAATGGTGGGTTGTAACACTTTTAGGAGTTATTTCATTCATTTTTTCGATCTTCATAACGGGAAGGGAGATAAAAAGATGTTCAATATAATTTGGCAGTACGCCTGTCGGAGCATTTGGAAATCTAGAAACAATGTTATATTCCAAAGGATCAAGCCGGAAGCGGATAAGATCATCGAAGGAATCAAGTTTAGTACATAGAAATGGATTAGATCGTACTTTTCTTCTTCTTTTAAGTACTCATTTCATGATTGGTGTATTGATCCAAGAGTATGCTTCCGTCAAAGTTTAAATAAATTAAAATTGAAAAGGATTATAGTAACCGTGTACTCGATTAATTATAAATATAATATTGATTTGACCTTTAAATAAAATGATAATGTA
Source organism: Verbascum thapsus (assembly GCA_963669365.1). Lineage (NCBI taxonomy): Eukaryota > Viridiplantae > Streptophyta > Magnoliopsida > Lamiales > Scrophulariaceae > Verbascum > Verbascum thapsus. The sequence continues at coordinate 20,848,869 of OY770107.1, forward strand.
CGTACTTGACTTTTGGGTGATGTCATAAATAGAGTTAAACAAGCTTTTGTTCATAGTTTTATACACACTTTAGAGAATCTCTGGTTAAGTTTTGGGCCTTATGCTCCTAGTCCTAGCCCACATTGCCACACACATGTGGCCCAGTTTTAATCGAGCGGTGAGACCATGTCATTCCTTTCTAGTTCCAATTAGTTACTCATCTTTAACCTTCAAAATAATATTTCAAAGTACAAAATTATATATAAAAAAAATAAAAATTGTTTGTTTGGCATATCACAAATTTTTCTTGAAACAAATCTTCAAAATTTAGATAACTTCCAAAAAATTCTTTCATAAAATGAGTAATATTTAATTTGTATTATTCATGATTTGACAGTTAATACCATCAATTAAAAGAGTTTTTTTTTGCTATTTCAGAACTTCAAAAATTAAATTAAGCACATATTCTAATGTAAAATAATGCAATGTCTAAAATATGATCCAATTCAATTACTTTTTTATGTCTAAATCAATTAGTTTAACTAAATTTAACCAAAAAAATATATCTAAATATCAATAAAAATAAATTACTCACAACAAAAAATATATTACAGCAAACACAATTATTATCTTTAAAAACTCACTCAAACACACTTGTAAACCATATTTGTTATTCTTAAAATATTCTTTTTTTACTTTTATTATGAAAGAAATGATTTGATATAAATATTCTAACCAATTGAATTTTCTAAAAAAAATTGATACGTACTGATATTTATTAATAGGTTAGGTACAAATGAACCCTATTAAAATATTATAAATGCAAAAGGAATTAAATTCTCATATTCACGAATCATGGTTTGAATCCAAACATGTATGTAGTATGTACCAAGCTCTTTTAATAATTCAACTATAAATTAAAAATAAAATGATAATTTGAACAAATTTAAATAGTAATAATTTTTCTTTTGTTGGATAGTTATAATTTCCGTATCTACTAATTATGTTTCCGGCGTCTCGCCACCACAAAGAATTGTATAGATGAGTAGTATTACTATTACCAGCTCATTCCCTTCATCTCCACACCACCAAATTCCATCTCCCCCACTCCTTCGCTTCACTCTCACCAACATCCTTGTACCTACAGAAACCCTCAAGAAATGCATAACCCACTTCTCTCTCCGCGCTTTTTCGTCACCACATTCCACCACCAGAAACATCTGGCGAAGACAGACCCCGTCGCCACCCGTCAATATGATGCCGCACCAAACCCACCGTCGAAAGCAAAGCTCCGAGTTTCTAGACCACAGCGTTGACATGGACGAACTGTTATACTCAATTAGCCAAACTTCAGACGAGCACGAACTGTACGCCTTAATGTCACCGTACAAAACCCGCTGCCTATCTATTAGATTCATGGTCTCGCTCCTCTCGCGTGAACCCGACTGGCAACGCTCGCTGGCTTTGCTCGATTGGATTAATGAGGAAGCGTTGTATAGTCCATCCGTGTTTGCTTACAATGTTGTGTTGCGTAATGTGCTGAGGGCTAAGCAGTGGGAGATTGCACACGGACTGTTCGACGAAATGCGTGAGAGAGCTTTGTCTCCGGATAGGTATACTTATTCTACTCTGATTACGCAATTTGGGAAAGAGGGTTTATTCGATGATGCTTTATCTTGGCTTCAGAAAATGGAACAGGATAGAGTTCCAGGGGATTTGATTTTGTATAGTAATTTGATCGAGCTGTCGCGTAAATTATGCGATTATTCTAAGGCAATATCGATTTTTTCGAGGCTGAAGAGGTCCGGGATTACGCCTGATCTTGTTGCATATAATTCCATGATTAATGTGTTTGGGAAGGCTAGGCTGTTTCGTGAAGCGAGGTCATTGATTACTGAAATGAGGACAGCAGGGGTTATGCCGGATACAGTTAGTTACTCTACGCTTTTGACTATGTATGTCGAGAATAAAAAGTTTATTGAGGCTCTATCAGTGTTCTCGGAAATGAGGGGTGTTAAGTGTTCACTTGATCTCACTACGTGTAATATAATGATAGATGTGTATGGGCAGCTCGATATGGCGAAGGAAGCGGATAAGCTATTTTGGGGTATGAGAAAACTTGGGATCGAACCGAATGTGGTTAGTTATAACACTCTTTTACGGGTTTATGGTGATGCTGAGCTTTTTGGTGAAGCAATACATCTGTTCAGGTTGATGCAGAGGAAGGACATTGAGCAAAATGTAGTAACATACAACACAATGATAATGATTTATGGAAAAACCCTTGAGCATGAAAAGGCTAATAATCTTATTCAGGAGATGCATAAAAGAGGCATTGAACCAAACTCAATTACTTATTCCACAATAATATCCATCTGGGGTAAAGTAGGAAAGTTAGACCGTGCAGCAATGCTATTTCAGAAGCTTCGAAGCTCTGGTATTGATATAGATCAAGTTCTATATCAGACAATGATTGTAGCATATGAAAGAGCTGGTTTAGTCGCTCATGCAAAACGTTTATTACATGAACTTAAACGCCCCGATAACATCCCACGTGAAACCGCCATTGCTATTCTTGCTGGGGCGGGTCGAATAGAAGAAGCTACTTGGGTTTTCAGACAGGCTGTTGATGATGGAGAGGTGAAGGATATAACGGTCTTTGAACGCATGATTGATCTTTTTTCTAAATACAAAAAGTACGGTAATGTAATTGAGGTGTTTGAGAGAATGAGAGGGACGGGATATTTTCCTGATTCGAATGTTATAGCTCTTGTTCTTAATGCGTATGGGAAGTTACAAGAGTTTTATAAGGCCAATGCCGTGTATTTGGAAATGCAGGACGAGGGGTGTGTTTTTTCCGATGAAGTTCATTTTCAGATGTTGAGTATTTGTGGGGCAAGACGAGATTTTGAGATGGTTGAAACGTTGTTCGAAAGATTAGAGGCGGATCCTAATATAAACAAGAAGGATCTGCATCTTGTTGTTGCTGGAATTTATGAAAGAGCAAATAGACTTAACGATGCGTCGAGAATTATCAACCGGATGAGTGAGAAATGAAGATTAAATCTGATTTTTAATTGTAAGTTCTAATATATTGTTGCATACAATTATATGTTGTAAATTGCAACATCTTGTACTGTAATCTGTATGTATATATTACTTTTTGCATTATTATCTGTTGAAAATGATGTTTTGTTACTTTTGGTGGATCAAGATGAACTGTTGTTATAGCAGCCAACAAATTTTGTGTGGGTAATTTGCACATTGCACCTCGAGAATAGCTTAATTTGGCAGTCTCCACCCTAAAATTACAAAAATTGCGGTCTCCACCCTGAAAATGCAATAAGTTTGGCACTTTGCACCCTGGCCATATTTCAATTGATTTTTTAATGGGCAAAATCGAAAAAAGAAAAATAAGATTTCAAATAAATAATAATATGTTGTAAGAAAATGTTCTTTCCTCCTCTGCTCAAAACTTCACCCCCTGTAAGAAAAAAAAATGGAGAAAAAGATGTAATATGGATGAAGATATTGTTAATGGTAATGGATAAAAATTGGAACCCTTTTGGAATAAGTAAGAAACTTTTTTTATGTATATACATATAGATATATACATAAAAGGGGGAAATTTATTGAACAGAGCAAGAAATAATGCAACTTTTTTAACCCATGATACAAAAATTCAAAAACAGGAAGCCATATTTAGTAGTTCATTGCGCAGTGCTTTCTCATTTCATCAAATATATATCAAACATACACACACATATATATATATATATATATATATAAGATACACCATACAGTACAGAGAAAAAAAGGAAAATTTCACAGAACAAAGCAAAAAAAGAACCCAAATTTTAGCCCTCAAACGAAACCCCAAAAACAAAATCCCAGATTTAGCAAAACCCATGACATATTGCTTCACTATTTCATCAAATAACATATTTTTATTATTTGTTTGAAATTTTATTTTTCATTTTCCGATTTTGCCCTTCAAGAAATCAACTGAAATATGGTCGGGGTGCAAAGTGCCAAACTTATTGCATTTTCAGGATGGAGACCGCAATTTTTATAATTTTAGGGTGGAAACTGCCTAATTAGCCTATTATCGGGGTGCAATATGCAAATTACCCAATTTTGTGTCAATTTTTGTCAAATGTAACTTTACACAATTACATCAATCTCGAGTTCATACTTAGAATTTTCCATGTGCATACATCAATCTCGAGCCTCATGCTTTTAGAATTTTCCATGTGCCTCACTTTTAGTTTCTCGAGTACTATTTCCATTTCCAATGTCACTTAGACCAACATAAAAAGGGAAAAATTAAATAAATAATTCTAATTAAAAGAAAAATTCGAAAAATAGACTACTTTTTGGAGGAGTTTGATTTATGGTACTAAACGCCTTGGGATAAGGCGCATCCACCCGGATGCGCCTTACCCCAAGGCTCCACCATTTATTTATTAAAAAAAAATATTAAAATACCCCCACTCCATCCCACCCCGCCCAACCCTGAAATGAGGTGAGGTGACCTCCTGAAAAGAGGTCATTCAAAGAGGTCATTCTGACCTCTTTTCACGGACATATATATATATATTTATATCTATATATGTAATATATAATTGTCTAATATATAAGAAATAATTTTAGTTAATTAATAAAATTTCCAAGATAATCCCAAGTTAAGAATTTGTTATGTCGAGTATTATTTACGCAATTCATTTTCAACACTATTCGAAAAGAAACATATAATTTATCTATATCAAGATATATTTTTTTCTCACATATCAAGATATTTCACCATTTTTTCTATAGTATCTTTCTTTTTTATTTTTTCTTTTTTGGATGACGGGAAAAACTCGCAACTGTTACTGTTACGTGCGCACTGGGTAAACATCTCTCTTTCTATTTTATTTTCTTAATATATATATGGGCAAATGTAGATAAATCAGCATATGTAAATTGAACCTATAAGTAAAGGCGAGCTGGTATGTGACCTATTTGATAAAAAGAAACTAAATCAGTCGGTAGCCTTACAATCCAATTTTTATCATAATAAGTAACCTTTTTAAGGTCATATATATAATGTAAATTGATTTACTTTAATCAATTTGTCGAAATTCTAAAATTTATAAATGTTACATGCTTTTTTATTTTTCTGAAATCGAAATATCCAATATTCTATTTTATTTGGGTTAACATATAAACTAATAAAAGAAAAATATATATATATATAAAACAACAAATTATAGTTTAACATAAGAAACTATAGTTTAAGAAATAATGTATATTTAAAAAAAATCAGGAAATAGTACACAATATATTTTAGTTGATTAAATCTGATTTTTTAGCTGATTAAATTATATGTGGGAAAATATATATATATATATATAACAGTAAAAAATTGTAGTTTAATAAGTTTTGTTTCATTAATTAAAGATTTATCAAATTGCACTGTCTTATTTACATATACTATTTTTATAAAATTATATGATTAATGTGTAAAATTACATATTGACTTAATATTTCTTAATAAAAACATGGGAAGTGGGAATTCGTGTATTTATGATAATTGATAAGTGTAATAAATTGACCTAATATTTGGTTCATAGCAAATTGACCTATTTTTTTTATTGAAGTAAATTAGAATTAAAAAAATTTATACATATCATATTGATATATATATATATATCATAAAATATAGGCAGGCCCTAGAAAAGAGGTCTTTTCAGACCTCTTTTACACAGGCAGTCATCGGGTGAGGGGGGTATTATTATTATTTTTTTAATAAAAAAATTGTTTTGGCTTGGATGCGCCTTTAAGGCGTTTATTACCATAACTTGATACCCACAAAATTTGGTCTACTTTTTGAATTATTTTTTTATTAATGTTATTTTTTAAATTTTCTCGATAAATTATATGTTTCTTTTTGAATACTGTTGAAAAAAAATTGCGTAAATAATACTCCACATAACAAATTCTTAACTTGGGATTATCTTGGAAATTTTACTAATTAACTAAAATTATTTCATATATATTAGACAATTATATATTACATATATATATATATATATGTCCCTGAAAAGAGATCAGAATGACCTCTTTTAGGAGGTCACCTCACCTCTTTTCAGGGTTGGGCAGGGTGGGATGGGGTGGGGGTATTTTAATATTTTTTTTTAATAAATAAATGGTGGAGCCTTGGGGTAAGGCGCATCCGGGTGGATGCGCCTTATCCCAAGGCGTTTAGTACCATAAATCAAACTACTCCAAAAAGTGGTCTATTTTTCGAATTTTTCTTTCAATTAGGATTATTTATTTAATTTTTCCCATAAAAAGTTGGTTCTATTCAAAATGGAAATTGTAATTTTCCTCTTATTCGAGTTTAATTTTAATTGCATTAATGACAGGTTTTTCAAATTAAATAGAATAGTTTTTAAATATTTTATATTTAGTCTCATCGTCTAAAATCTAATAATAAATTCAATTAGTCAATACTCTTATTATTATTATTTTCTTTTAGAAGAATTCATGTGTAAATATTTGTATTCAATATTACGGTATTTCTAGTCAATATAATACGGTGTGTATTTTATGCATAAAATATATACAAAATATTTGGTCAATTGACTATAGAGAATGGACCATCACATTTTAAATGATAGAAATAAATATAACATAGTTTAAAATTTGTGAGATTAAATGTGAGAAACTTATAATTAATGAATTAAAATTAAACGAAAATTGTAATTTTCACGAATTGGAATGAAAGATTTATAAATGACAATGTCGAACAGTGTTACAATACAAGAAAAAAAAAATAAGAGAGAAATGATAAATCAAAAAATAGAATATAATCTGAGTTTATGAGAAATTTTATGACATACTAAATTCAACAAACTCAAAATACACTACATAATTCATTAATTAAACAGCAGTACTGATCTCCCTTAGGTCAAATATAACTTAAAATTCCCAACTACCAAAGTTCACTGTTCAACGGTCATTTACTATCACCTTTTGTCACCAGAAAATGATAAATCAAAAACAGTTATATCCACATAATTAGTGAAGTTTAAATAGAAAACGCCAAACCCAACTGTGGATTTTTCTCCAAGATCCCCCCAATTCAAATCCCTAATTTGGCTCACAATGGAGATGGTTTCCGGTATGGAGTTGTTCAAGAAAGCCAAAACAATAAGACTGAAAAGCCACCACGAAAAATACTTAACAGCAGAATCCGACCAAGAATCCGTTACCCAAGATCGTTCGATCTCATCCAAGGGCGCTAAATGGACTGTTGAATTCGTACTAGAAGCCGAAAACGTCTTGCGTTTGAAAAGCTGCTACGGCACATACCTTACGGCGTCGGACGATGAGTTTCTTCTCGGGGTTACGGGTAGAAAAGTTGTTCAAACCCTACCCAAGAAATTGAACTCGTCAGTGGAGTGGGAGCCCATCAGAGATGGAATGCAAGTGAAGCTCAAAACTAGGTATGGTAATTTCTTACGGGCGAATGGAGGTTTGCCGCCGTGGAGAAATTCTGTCACTCATGATATACCTCATAGACACCATCATTGGATCTTGTGGGATGTTGATGTTGTTGAGACTCGACCTGAATCGCCGCCGCCTAAAGTTTTGCGATCTGATTCGTTGGATGATGATTTGAGCTCTGATTTTAATCTGCAGCTGCAAAATCTTAAGGTTACTTCCTTTTCTGTAGAAGTGATTGTGTTTAGGATATTTAAAGGTTTTCAGTCAAGTTTTGATTGATTAGTATACATCTCTATCTATATTACTCTTATATTTCGAAATAATCACAACCATCAATATAATTATATTCATAGTATGGTAACAGCTGTAATTTGGAGTGTATGAACATCCTAAAATTGTGTTTCTAAACTTGTGCTTGGTTGTTTTGATGTACTCAGTTGAGTTCTTCGCTTGGAGATTCATCGAGAAAATCAGAAGGCCGAATTATACATTACTATGTTATGGATGATGATGGAAATGTGAATGATGAGGTTGAAGAAGGGCCTAGTTTTAATTTTAAAGGGCATAGGTTGGAGGAACTTACCCAGAAATTGGAAGAAGAAACAGGGCTTGAGGACATAATAGTGTGTTCACGTAACCGCATAAATGGAAAGCTTTATCCACTTCGGTTGGCTCTACCGCCCAACAACGCCACTATGCATGTTATTGTAGTTCCATTAACATCTAAAGGTTTGTATGCTTTAAGATTCACTTAATATGCATGTTAAATATGTAACTTTTTTCTTCAATATGTTTCGTATTTGAGTGAACGGACTTCTTAATGTGATTACAGTTCATATATTCCGTTCGTCTATTTAGTTTGAGACTAATCTGATTATGTTAGTGAGCTGTAAAACCTAATCTTTGTTTGTTCTTTGAACAACAGGGGCGAAGGATTTCATGCCAGCATCTCCTACTCCTACTCCTACACAAGTTGTAATATCTTAGACAAAGAAGCAAAATCTGAGAGAGTACTTCAGCTCATCCATTTGTACAAGGGTAATTCGCTTTTCCAAATTGGTATTGCATCTCGTTTTTCATTCTCATTATGTGAGTTTTATTCCGGCTATGAGTTTTCTAGCAATACATTTGGAATTGGAGGAGTAGATATGTTTTTGTATAAATGTTGTATACATATGTGACTGTTATTACAAGGGAACTTAATATGTGTGGTTTCTTTACTCAGCACCTAAATACATGCCATTGCTACACCTCTGATACACGTACTCATATATACATTATACATGAGGTGCAACGCCATTGAAAGCCCTTATATGGTTTGGTAAATATGACATACAATAATCATGGTGACAAAAATACGAGGATTATTGAAAACAAAATTAGTGTAATTTGATGTTTAATACAATATTTCTTATATATTTTGACAAACAGTTGCTTGAATTTGATTTAATTTGTCAATCCCATATATAAATGTTATGAATTATAAAACTGTATTATTATTGTGAAAAGACCATCCATCATATTCTTAAGTGGACCGAAAGTCCTTTTAGTAATTGGAGACTATTTGATAAATCCAAAGAAATTTTGCATGAGATGCTGCAAGAGATAGGATCATATTCGACCTTATAGATGATGGAGAATATGATTCGTTCATTTGCCATGCCTGTCAACGCCTCAGGGATTCTCTGTCTACTTCGCTGCAGTTTTAGAATGCCTCCTCAATCTTTGCCCATTTAACAAGCATTGAAACACTAACAAGTTACAAGTAGTAACTGTTAGAGTTGGTAAGGCATTGTTTGTTTATATTTTTTAGATTAAATTCTGAAATTTTTCCAGGAATCGTATATTATGGAAATTCGTGTGAAAATGATAGTTGTTTGTTTGTATTTTTAAAAGCAGGTTGAATAAAGTTGTAAAATATGTCAAATAAATACTGATAAGTTGATGGATGATGTGTAAAATAATTGTGTTAGTTGTGTATATAATGATTATGTGAATAAAAAATAAAAATATATATACTGTATATAGAAAAAATTGTAAAGTATGAAAGATAAAGTAAAATAATGACTGATTTGATTGTTAAATGTGTGAAAATGTTGTATATATGATTGTGATTAAGTAGTTATATAGAAGATTAAAAAAGTAGAGTTGAAAAAAGAAAAAAAGTGGATGTAAATTTGGTATGTTAAGTTTATTTTGAATTTTGTAATTTAAACACGTGAAAATAGATTTTAAAAACACAAACAAACAAGGCCTAAAATTCTTAGAGTTGCTAAAATTCATACAACGAGGTAATGAGATTAGTTCTTGTATATTTCATAATAAATGTAATGTATTACATGGTAAGAGTTAATAACATACACTAATGACTAATAGCAATTTGATGTGGAGTTTCCGCAGTGCAGAGTAGCCCAGTTTATGAGCCCTGTTTCAACCTAACTCCATGTGGGCTCTGAGTTAGGTATCAGAATTTATGTGCCTATTGTCTAGAATTTCGTGTAAAGAGGAAACTTGTAAATTTAATAGTTTCATAGGATAACTCGTTTTTAGTTTTACTTCTATATTTTACAATTTTGAAAATAGTCCCGATAATCTGATAAATTTGTAATATTAATCCTTTTTTTAATCAATGTTAGCATCTACTTTATTTTTGTTATTTAAAATTGCATTTTGCTCTTTAAACTATACAAATTGTATTAAACACTCACTTAAACAAATAATATTATCACATAACCCCCAAAAAATTAGGAGAAATAGAAAATGGTAAAAGAAGATGATAATTGAGCCATGTTATGAATGCCCTGGCTAAACATATATGTTCTACTTTTCAATTTTTAAATTATTTTCTAGGGGCTAAGAGAGAAATAATATTTTTTTAATGGGTTGTTTAATACATTTTATTTAGTTGAAATGGCAAAATAAAATTTATAATGACAAAAATAAAGTTTGAGACTAATATTATTAAAAAGTTATTAATATTGCAATTAATGTGAAATATTGAGACGTTTTTTAAAATTTCGTAAAGTATAAAATTAAAACTAAAATCATTATATCTAAAGTAGGGGTGTAAACGAGCCGAACTTGGCGATTTTTCTAAACTCGGGCTCGAGCTCGTCGACCTCAAAATTTTCGATAGCTCGAGCCCGTGAAATATATGCGAGAAAATTCAAATTTTGAATTTTTATTATTTTTTAATTATTTCATAAATATTTATTAATTATTTAATATCTATTTATTAATATAATAATAAAAATAATAATATATTAAAAAATTAAAAAGCTCGCTATGCATTTTTTAGAGAAAAATGGACTCGAGCTCGAACTTGTTCGAAAGCGACTAAATATAAGATTTTCCTTATAATATATATGTATTGAAGAAAGTTGAAAGACATTTCATAATTGGAACTATACAATTTGAATTTGTTTTTAGTAATGCATTATTTCTTGGATACAAACTCTATCACATAGGTCCAAATTTCAGTTCCAAAGTATCACATCGTTCATCGCACCAACTTTTATTATCTTTATTTTCATAATTAACAACTCTATCACACAATCACTTCTCTTTCTTTTATATTATTTTACCTTAAAAGAAATTCAAAAATAATATTATATGTCGTTTTTAACACACATGATTATATGATTTTAGGTTAGATATCTTTTAACTAATTATATATATATTGACGTAGTTTCATGGTTAAACAACGGTAATCCATATAAAGAGATCGAGACAATTTTAAACACTGAGTTAATCGGACCAAGTTTACCTATATAATACTACTATGTACAAGGCGAACTATGAAAATGGTCATTGACTCATCGTTTAAGCCACGCCTCGTAATCATCATCCTAAGAAGTCAACAATATTTGGGTCAAGTCGGGCCATTTGATGCGGACCGATGACTCAAATTGGCCACTGAGTTATTGACACTTGGCGTAATAATGATGGTTCAGATTTCTCGTCATGAATAATGACAAATATACACTATAAATAACCTCCAATTGTGCTTGATAGAGGGATCTAAACCTTGACTCTCTAACCGATATTTAACTCGCATAGATTCTAAGTCCTAATATTGCTAAAAAAACTTTAAAAAAACTACAAATAACTTGATTCTCTATGAATAGGTGAGCAGATGACTCATACTTCAAATGCAGTCCAAATTAATCAAATCGAAACTAATCCAAGGGTCAATGATCTAGATTGAGCCACTCACTAAATTCAGACCAGATCAAGTACTTAATTTATATCCATTGAAAATAAAAATAAATACATTTTAACCAAATCCATTTTCTAAAAACGGTTTTCCAAACATAAATTCATTTCAAAGAAAATATATTTCATTCTGGAGGATTTTCTTTTATACCTAAATTTTAATATATACGCTTAAATGTTAACGGGCTTTTTGTATATAACCCCCGAGGTATTTAGCATTAGCAAATAACCCCCTGAAGTATGAAATCTTGGCAAGTAGCCCTTACTGTTAAGTTGACCGTTAGTCAATTGTTATGTTTATGGGTAAAATAGTAATTTATATATAAAAAATGTAGATATATATTATTATTATTATTATTCTATCTAGTAATTTGAAAGTAAAATTAAATAAATTTAGATAAATAATTTGAAGGTAATATAATATTTGAAATTGAAGGTAATTAGAAAGAATAATATAATATATACTATAATGTTTGAAGGTAGAATAATATAATATTATAATATTATAAATTTGAAGGTAATTTAGATAGAATAATATTATAATATATAATATTTGAAGGTTTTAAGGTAAAATTAAATAAATTTAGATAAATAATTTGAAGGTAATATAATATTTGAAATTGAAGATAATTAGATAGAATAATATAATATAATATAATTTATAATCTATAATATATAATATAATATTTCAAGGTTAGAATAATATAATATTAAAAATATATAAATTTGAAGGTAATTTAGATAGAATAATATTATAATATATAATATTTGAAGGTAATTTAGATAAAATAATATAATATATATTTAAATTTTTAGATAAATAAATAAATTATTGTTGTATAAAGTAAATTAAATTTTATTTATTTATTTTTGTTATTCCTTGTTTTTATATGTAAATTACAATTTTGCCCATAAACTTAACCGTTGACTTTTAGTCAACTTAACAAAAAGGGTTACTTGCCAAGATTTTATACCTCGGGGGATTATTTGCTAATGCTAAATACCTCGGGGGTTATATATAAAAAGCCCAAATGTTAACTGTAGAGTGTAGCCCTATAAAATATGAAGGCATTTAATAAGATACTAGTAAATATTTATAGGTTTGCCATAATATGTCAAATCTCAATCAATAGAAAACCTCATTCTTTCTTTTTAGGTATTAAGTGGTCAGTAATGAATGCCTTATCTACATTTATGGTTTCAATTTCTCTATTGAAATTATCTTTTACTCCTCCAATCACCTTCTCAAATATTCCAGGGGACCAAAAAAAAAACGAAAAAATGGAAAATGAAGGGAATACAATTGCAATATTCCTTTTTTATGCATTTGGGTCTTGTTCATACTAAATGGTTCGAATTATGTCATGTCAATATTGTAATTAAGTAATTATATTATGGACATAACATAACAGAGCCGGTGAATTATAAATTATTCATTTAAAAAATAGGATGATGTCACTTAAAATATATGTGATATATGTCATATCGAATTTGTTAAATTTAGTGTAACATAATATTTTCTGTTGTTGATTTTTAGAGAATATTTTTCCAAGTTTCATATGGATGTATAGGTTAGGGAGATCAAATTTAAGAAGTGTCTAGATACATTAGTTACGATTATTAATATTCTTTAATGCGTTATCGGTTGAGTGGAATGAAGCCATTGGATGTTATTTTCTACACCTAATCCATAGTAGATTATGCAATTATTTTGATGATTGAATATTTCAAACAATTTGATTTCCTCTACTCTATTCTAGTGGAAATGGGAAATTAAATACATCATGATAGACACTTTAAAAGGGCAATTGCATTTTCCATTAAATGCTCTTTCGAGAATGGCCATTTACGTGAGACAAGTTTTGGGTAATGAAGTTTATGGGGTTAGATTAAAAAAAATACTCAGTATTAAATTCAATTATATGTATCAACATGTAAAATATATGTATGTTTTAAACATTGGTACATTTAATCTGGTCCCACATTGGATGCACTTAAATATTTTATGTCCAATTTCCCTTGTACCAATGATTAGAAGAGTGTGAAGTAGTAAAAATACTCGTATTAAATATAATTTACTTATGCATGGTGAACTTGACTAAGTCCAATGAATAGAAGGACCTTTATGTACATATTACAGTGGAAAAAACCACTTATTTCACTGAATATATTCAAGTAAGATGATGAACTTTTTAATACGAAATTGATCAATAATAATATCATAAAATGAAATAACTATATATCATGTCTAATCTATATAGATTTACAACTCTATGTAAGGGTGATTTAGTAAACTGGATTAATATTAAAAACAATTATACTTCAGAAAGTTAAATTCAAGTTTGAGAAGAGTTTATTTATTCTACTACTACATCCAAATATAACTAACTTACAAAGGAGGTTGAATAATTATCTCATAGGGTATTAGAAATGAAAAATATTATATTAAATAAATTCCTAATCATAGAATTGGTTCAAGAGCTCTATAATCATTAAATTTCGTGATAATTACCTGATAAGAACCTTAATAAATTATAATGGATTGAATAGGAAAAAATACAAGTGATAGATCAAATCAATGACATTTGTTTGCCCTTGCTGTCATTGTCTTGGTTAATCTATAATAATTTTCCTAATTAAAATAATAATCTCATTGGACTCCATTTGTATCCTTCCAAAAATTTGGAAGAAAAATATATATTTGAATCTTTCTAGAAATTCGATTTTTTTTATCCTTCTAGCTAGTTCCGGCAGAGCCCAATAAATTATCACAAATTTCATTTTCTACCCTTGATTTTAGTCTTTAGTACTTTTATATTTGGATGCACTTTCTTGATTATATATATATATATATATATATATTTTTGTTCTAGAAAGTATTGTGCACTATAATCAAATAGAAAAGATGGGCACTATAATACGTTCATATGCCATCACTTGAGATATCACTCACCTATTTTTAAATCAACTTTGACCCAAAACCACAGAAGAAACGTACACGTATTATGTTATAATTTGAGACCCAAATTTAATAATATGTTACTTTATCTTATAATCATTAGTAGAACGGCATCTGAATTATTTTTAGGAGAAAGATGGAAAGTTATTAAAATCACACTTACATAAATAATAATAATAATAAAGTTAGAGAGGAGAAAATATTAACTTAGGTTGATTCAATGGTAATTTTTCTTTAGGATCAAATGGTCAAATATGGTTCTCCCGGCACGAGCTTCTTAAAAAACATTTATGAATCAATGACTTTTGATTTAATATCTAATCCAATTTTGTGTTGAAACTGCAGCTAAGGGTAAAAGAGAATACTTTTGAAGTGGATGATTTTCATCATTCAAACGCCAAGCATATATGTGATTTGAATGGGCGATACTCCCAGCTGCATCATAATACTATACAACACTGAAACAACGTATTATATGTAAAAAGATAATGTGAGTGTGTGCATATGAATTTGTGGCCTTGGTCACGGGTTCGAATCCTGATGAGGGAATGCCTAATTGCTTTCTCTACTGTGAGCCTGTCAGCTATGGGCAACCTAGGCTGGTTTACCTCTCTTGTGTGGTTTGCAAGCTATTAAACAAGAGCGGGGTTTACTCAGTGCGCACCTAACGGTAGCGGCTGCGGGTTCCCTTGTCATAAAAAAAAAAAAAAAGATAATGTGAGTGTGTGCAATTATTTTTTGTAGATACAATAATTTATTTATTGTTTTATGATTAACTATATAGCTACTATAAAAATTTATGTACACTTCTCTAATCATTCCGATAAATTCCTACAACAATATAGTAACCTTTTTTTTTTCCTTGGCCAAATGTTGATTTCTATACTCCAAATTTCCAATATGCTTCTAAGTTTTGACGAATGTTAAATCCACAAAATTAATTATCCTGAACACCTTGTGTCTTAACAATTAACAAAGTTTTTCCAAAAGAATTTCAACTCCATCATAAACCACCAAGTGAGGGTACAAGTGTCTTTTAAGCGTGAAAGCTAAGGATTGCATCCCAAGTGAAAGAAAGAAAGGCTTTGGATTTGGATTTTGGACTCATCATTGCGATTCCTAAAGTTTTTCCTTTTTTTAAGAAAGATGCGGTTCGTAAAGTTACACCCAATAACGTGGCAATGAAACTACGCATTAAAACAAACAAAATAAAACACGCTAACTCTTGGTGGAAGTATGTGTCAGCTAGAATCAGATACGGTTCCGAGCGAAACGACGTAGTTTGGTTCACTTTTGCATAGGCAGTTCAAAGGACAAACAATTCCGTACGTCACTGCTGATAAACAAAGCAGACAAGTCAAATGACGAAAAAGTCCAAAAGAAAGACTCTGAAAATCAGACTGCCCCTTTACAGATTTTATTGACCTTTAATGAGTCATGAGGTTGTTTTTTTGTCACAATTTTCCCTCTCATGGATTTCATCCATGACTTTTGGATCTATTTGAGGTTGTTTGTTACAAGTTTTATTAATTACCAATCTCGATATAATTATTTTAAATTGGTAATAACATGTATTTACGTGAATTTGTCGTGTTTTGAGTTTTAAATTTTGTCATTTTACTATGTAAATACTTTTAATTCGATTAATTTGGGATTAATAAGAGAAGTTTATTTAATATCGGCCAAAAATAACTCTGTATGTATACCATGATTGCACCTCCAAAAATTGTGGGGGTAATATTTAAATACAATACTTTTAGATGCCGAAATTTAGTAAATTTCTGACCTCAAAGCAAATAAGAAAAATTGACGACTTAATGGGTAAATTTTTTTTTTTGACTATGTACAACAGCAAGTCAAATTTTCACTTTCTCTTTCCTGTTACATTAGATTCCCTACAACATTCCCTATCACATTCCTTTCAACTCCACATCATCTAGTCAATTAAAGTTTTGTTACTTTCTCTTTCATCCACATCACTAATTTTAATAATTAATATTATAGTTAAAATTAATTTTAATAATAATTAATTTCATAGTTATATTTATTAATTAAATATTTAAAATATTTATTTTTTAATAAAATATTAATTTTACAAAAATTTAATTTTAATAAATATTAATTTTTTATTAATGCGATAAATAATATAATATTTAAATTTTATTCTCAATATACTATTTCAATTAAATTTGAATAAAGACTCTCAATATAAGGATGATTATATGGGTATTGCATGCCAAAATTTGGAGGCATCATATATGGTGTTTGAAAACTAGGTTGCATCCCCATATTTTGAGGATTTTCTTCATTTTGAGGTTGCATATTAGGATTCATAGAGTGATTATGAAAGTTGTAGTTTTGAGGAAAGTTGTAGTTTTTTCTAGGATCCATGAAGTAAATTGAAGGTTAAACTTAAATTGAAAATTGAAATGAAAATATGGAATAAAAACCTCAAAAAAACATTGGTGTCCAAATGACACAAACTTAGGCTCTATTTATAGAGCTTGAAAAAAGAAAATTAATGGTGAATTTTTTTTTTTTTTTGCATAATTAATACTAAAAAAAACGATTTACAAAAAAGGAGGAAAAAAATAAGGTTGGGACGCGTGGCAACGTCCCATTGGCTGCCTTTTTTTATTTAAGTGGGGCCCACATAATTTCTCACTACATAATCCCTACTTGTTACAAGCCTTCATTTTAATTTCACCCCCAATTCCCACGTAGACTTATTGGGGATCATGTTAAAATAACTTGAACATGGCCGTACCACGGACAAGTACTATATGATTTCTATTTTATTTAATTTTATTTTTGGAATCAAGTAGTATATGGTCATGTTTACCCAAAAAAGGAATGAAAAAGAACAGTCAAACATAATGTGAAGCTTCGAGGAAACATCTTGTGTAAAACAAAACGGCAATATGCACTAAAATTTAGTCCAAATGTAATTTATGACATTAGAGGATTAAAATTTATTATAGGTTTGACTATTTTTTTTTTTAATAAAATTGATTATTGAATGAAGTTGAGCATTTTTGCTCCTAAATTTAGGAGTTATACACATTTTGTCATGTAATTTTGAAATTATCACACATTTTTTCTTGATTATGTACAAAAAACATTTATGAAACGCTCATGAATACTTCAAATAGGACATTTTGCATTAATTTCTTCCACCAAATGATATATTTGTTTTTCTTTTTTGAAGTTTTTATGTGTTTTTTACACGATTTTTTCCTGCAAATCAATATAACTTAAGCAAAACATGACATTGGGATGGTTTAATCTCACTCAAAATAATTTATAATATGAATTAGTTAGTGAAATAATTTTCAAATAATGAAACTCAACAGAACATATATAATTTATATATATATATATATTAAATTATATAACCTTTTAGTGTTCTTATCTCCTCCAGAAAAAGAAGTGGAATGATTAGCACTAATTAATCTTCTTGCATGAAGAGTAAATGAATACCTAATTCTTATTACCCACCAAATCATTTATTACAATTTCAAATAATAAAAAGAATTAAATACGTTTTAGGAGTCCCAACTCTCCTTTAATAAATTGACACACCAAACATATATAACGTGTTTTAAATAAAAAAAGTGAGGTCATGACTTTGATCCCATTAAATATATAACATAGTAACTATGGTTATCAATTTATATACTAACCTTGATTCTAATTTGTAATAGCATTGAATATTTTTGAGATAATAATTAGATATATAGTATAACCAAGATAATGTTTATGTGAATTAAGCGTCATATTGATAAAAACAAAAAAAAAAAAATATTACTCTCCACCCTCCTTTCAGTCAATACTGGCAGACAATATATAGACATTTCTTTCTTCTGGTTTTCAATTTTCAAATTTTTTAATAGGTAGTTAGGGGTTATTTAATGTTTCAAATTAATTGAGCTAACTTATTTTTTTATTATTGAATAACTCAATGTAAGATTATTTAATGAAAACACTCAAATTCAATAGTAAAAAATTAAAAATTAAGCTTTATTAAAATTGATCTAACGGTACGTTTGGATCGATGGATTTGGATTTGAGGAGTGGATTTGGAGGAAGGATTTCAAATGACACCTAAAATGGTGTCATTTGAAATCCACCGTAGTTGTGGAGAAAAGAGCTCAAAATGAATGGTGAGAGATTTGAAATCCATCATCATCCAAACGAGCTTAAATGGATTTGTCGATGGATTTGAAATCCATGGATTTCAAATCCATCGATCCAAACGCACCCTAACATAAAATTTTCCTTCAATTAGATGGTCCGTCAAAATTAATGAAAGATATAATAAACTGTCTTAATCCTCCCTTTTTTTTTTTGATGACTGGGGAAACCCGCAGCCGCTACCCTTTCGGGTGCGCACTGGGTAAACCTCGCTCTTGTGCAATAGCCTGCAAACCACACAAGAGAGGTAAACCAGCCTAGGTTGCCCATAGCTGACAGGCTCACAGTAGAGAAGGCAAATAGGCATTCCTCATCAGGATTCGAAACGGTGACCTAAGCCACAAGTTCAAATGCCCTTACCAACTCTACCGGGGGTTGCCCCCATCTTTATTAAATAACTCAATGTAAGATTATTGAATAACTCAATGTAAGATTATTTAATGAAAACACTCAAATTCAATAGTAAAAAATTAAAAATTAAGCTTTATTAAAATTGATTTAACATAAAATTTTCCTTCAATTAGATGGTCCGTCAAAATTAATGAAAGATATAATAAACTGTCTTAATCCTCCCTTTTTTTTTTTGATGACTGGGGAAACCCGCAGCCGCTACCCTTTCGGGTGCGCACTGGGTAAACCTCGCTCTTGTGCAATAGCCTGCAAACCACACAAGAGAGGTAAACCAGCCTAGGTTGCCCATAGCTGACAGGCTCACAGTAGAGAAGGCAAATAGGCATTCCTCATCAGGATTCGAACCGGTGACCTAAGCCACAAGTTCAAATGCCCTTACCAACTCTACCGGGGGTTGCCCCCATCTTTATTAAATAACTCAATGTAAGATTATTGAATAACTCAATGTAAGATTATTTAATGAAAACACTCAAATTCAATAGTAAAAAATTAAAAATTAAGCTTTATTAAAATTGATCTAACATAAAATTTTCCTTCAATTAGATGGTCCGTCAAAATTAATGAAAGATATAATAAACTGTCTTAATCCTCCCTTTTTTTTTTGATGACTGGGGAAACCCGCAGCCGCTACCCTTTCGGGTGCGCACTGGGTAAACCTCGCTCTTGTGCAATAGCCTGCAAACCACACAAGAGAGGTAAACCAGCCTAGGTTGCCCATAGCTGACAGGCTCACAGTAGAGAAGGCAAATAGGCATTCCTCATCAGGATTCGAACCGGTGACCTAAGCCACAAGTTCAAATGCCCTTACCAACTCTACCGGGGGTTGCCCCCATCTTAATCCTCCCTTGTCTACCACTTAAGACTATGATTTAATATAAATAAACTTTTGTGGCCCAAATCTTTTTTCATAAAAAAATATATTGTAATAGCACATTACATAACTTGAATCTTTCAAGTTGAAATTTCAAATTGTAACAATAATCTTCCCTTCATTTATTTTTTAATTTTTTATAAGAACTGTAATATTATTCAAACCTGTTTACTTATGTGGAACATCAATTATTTATTTGATTTGTTGAGTAACATATGCAAGAAGTTCATTACTTAATCAAGAATTTCGACCTCAATTCCTATAGAAAAAATTCTAAGGTATGGTCCTATTTGGAATAGAAAAAATATATATTGATCCTGTAGTGATTTATAATTAATTTATATCAAAATATAAATAAATTACTATTATTTAACATTTTATACCATGAACAATAAATGAGCAGGTGGTCAATGATGTACCAAAATGATGTCACAGTATTAAAATTGACAAATGTTCACTTAAAAATAAACTATAAATAATAATTAACACTGTCTATCTCACAATGATGTGACATCATTGTGGCATAAAAGATCCACTCCGGATCAGTCACCCTTTTATTTCAAAAGTAAAGAGGGACAAATTACTAGCACAAAGTATTCTTGTATTTTTATATAAATGAAAATGATAATAGTATTCTCGAATTATGGTGATATCAGTTAGAAAGTTCCTCTTAGTTACCAACTCGTGTTCCTTTCAAATTATTTATTGTTTATATGATTTTTCAAATTTTAAAGGCGAAAATTATCAAAAGAAACATTTTTATCATTTTAAATATAGTACGTTATGCTTTATTTTTAAATAATTTTGTTATATTTAATTCTTGTTCCACACCTAAGGACTAATTTAACAATAACGTGGAATACCATGTTTAACCATTTATACATAATAATGTGAAGGAAAATTATGAAAATGGGACTACTTTGTAAGTTTTACATACTTGAGTCCTCAATCTACAAATAATTAAATTTGTACCTGCCAAGTACATGAGATAAAGGACATGTTTTCCTATTTCATTCTCTCGTACACCATCTTCACTCACCCCAGATCAAATTTATCTCACGCAGTCATCTTACGCGCGTGGCACGTGACATAAATTGTGCTTATATAGGAGAGAGGCAACAGGATTTTCCATTTCATTCCATCTCTCTCTCTCCATTGCCGTACAGCTCTGCTTAGCTCTGCTCTGCTGCTGCAGGTTTCTAAGCTAATTCCTTCGGTATGTATATTAATTGTTTATTTTCAACAATTATTAGCATACAATTATAAGTATGTAACTGTGTATTCGTACACATACATGTTCAAACACTAGTAATCGGTTCAAGTGACAAATCTCTGAGTTGTTGTTGTGTGAAGATGGCGGGGAAGGATGAAGCGATGGAGGCTCTCAAGAAAGAAGCAGTTGATTTGGTAATTTTTTTTATCGAAAAAAGAATCTGAATATTTCTACTCTTTTTTGAACTATTACTGGTTATTTTCGTTGTTGTTTTGGTTTGATTTTATACTCTGAACTTTATCGTATTCCGGCGTTTACAGGAGAATATACCGATCGAAGAGGTGTTTGAGAATCTGAGGTGCACGAGAGACGGACTTTCGTCGGAGGATGCTAACAGAAGGCTCGAGATTTTTGGCCAGAACAAGCTTGAGGAAAAGGAGGTGAGATTTCTTGGTTATAATTAATTTTCTTCCATATCGGTCTCTACTCTTTTCTTTTTCTTTTTGTTGGTGTTGTTTTGTCTGTGATTATAGGTTTTGATTACCAGTAAACGATGTTGGTAAATTGCAGGAGAGTAAGGTTCTGAAGTTCTTAGGGTTTATGTGGAATCCTCTGTCGTGGGTGATGGAAGCTGCTGCAATTATGGCCATCGCTCTCGCTAATGGAGGAGTTAGTTCTAATCACTCTCTATCTTAATTATTTTTAGTTTTTAATACTATTGTATCATATGTGTGAGTATTTGCACATAGACACACTGACAGGAAAACACACACACACATGTATATGTGTGCATGCACATAATCATTATTCCTAATCAAACACAGTCATCAATTTGATGAGTTCTTTTATCCATAAGAAAATGCTTGTGGGGGAATTTAGTGGTCCTTTTTACAATTTTTAATTTGTGAGTAATTTTGAATTTGTATTTTGCAGGGGAGACCGCCAGATTGGCAGGATTTTGTTGGGATCATTACCCTTCTTGTAATTAACTCAACCATTAGTTTCATCGAGGAGAACAATGCTGGAAATGCTGCTGCTGCTCTAATGGCTCGTCTTGCACCCAAAGCGAAGGTGCATGGCTCCTTTAACTGCAGAATTATGTCTAACTTCTCAATGAATTCGTTTAGGAAACTATACAAGATATTATGAAATAGAATAACATAACTCTGTAACATATCTTTAGGTTATTCGAGATGGACGCTGGATTGAGGAAGATGCCGCTGTTCTTGTTCCTGGCGACGTAATTAGTATAAAGTTGGGTGATATTATTCCGGCTGATGCTCGTCTCCTTGAGGGTGATCCGTTAAAGATAGACCAGGTCCACTTGTGACTTGTTGTTCTGTTGATTTGGACACCTATGATTTCCTGTTCTTAACTTGTTCTGTTGAGTGCTGATCTGTTCTATTTTCTTGCAGTCTGCTCTAACAGGGGAATCCCTTCCCGCAACAAAAGGCCCTGGTGATGGTGTATACTCAGGTTCTACTGTCAAACAGGGAGAGATTGAAGCATTGGTCATTGCAACTGGTGTTCATACGTTTTTTGGGAAGGCTGCCCACCTGGTAGACTCCACTAATCAAGTTGGACACTTTCAGAAGGTGAGTTCCAGGAAAATCAAAGTATTTTGCTCCATTCACCGCCATTAGGTTCATAGATAGTGCTTTGAAAATTTCTCGAATTGATTAATGTCGTCCATTAACAACAATTTTACTGCATGTACTAAAAAGGAAATATGGATGTGTATTATTATAAAATCATGTTATTGAATTGTGCTTTTTTTTTTTTCTCATTAAAGCTCTTTTTCTACATTTGGTTGTTTATTTCATTTGACTCACTACTGTTTGTGCTTTCAAGGTCTTGACCGCGATAGGAAATTTCTGCATTTGCTCTATTGCTGTGGGTATGGTTGTCGAGATCATTGTAATGTACCCTATTCAACACCGTGATTATCGTCCAGGAATTGATAATCTGCTTGTGCTGCTTATTGGAGGAATTCCAATTGCTATGCCAACAGTATTGTCTGTTACAATGGCAATTGGTTCCCACCGATTGTCTCAGCAGGTAATTTTTTTTTCGTAATTTTGGTTTAACCTGCTAAGTGTAAACATGAGGTTTGTACTATTATTTATACATATTTCCTTGTCAATTTCCAGGGGGCCATCACCAAAAGGATGACAGCGATAGAAGAAATGGCTGGCATGGATGTACTTTGCAGTGATAAAACTGGAACTTTGACATTGAACAAACTGTCTGTTGACAAAAATCTTATTGAGGTTGGTAAAGTAGTTTGAAGCTTGTATATATTTCAATTTGGTGATTCAAATGCTGTTGTAACCCTCCACATTTCTGTTTGAAGATTTTTGCTAAAGGAGTGGATGCGGATACTGTTGTTTTAATGGCTGCACGAGCATCTCGTTTGGAAAACCAAGATGCTATCGATGCTGCAATAGTAGGGATGTTGGCTGACCCCAAGGAGGTATGATGCTATTGATGTTATTCCTTGGTTTGTCACACAGAGTCGCATACATGATACTTCTTTTTATGAAATGCTATAATTAGGAGGTCCCTTACATGACAGCTGGTTCTCTTACATAATTCACTTTGTGCTTTTATTATACACCATATATTCAAACAATAGGCAAGAGCTGGAATTCGGGAGGTTCATTTCTTACCATTCAATCCAACTGATAAGCGCACAGCTTTGACTTACATTGATCATGAAGGTAAAATGCATCGAGTCAGCAAAGGTGCCCCTGAGCAGGTATGTTCAAAATTCTGATATTGGTGCTTGTGGTTTTGGTATTTAGTTTTCTTGATCAGGCAAATATTTTGTTCTCAGATATTGAATCTTGCACATAACAAATCTGAGATAGAGCGTCGAGTGCATTCTGTTATTGATAAGTTCGCAGAACGTGGATTACGATCGCTTGGAATAGCATACCAGGTGATGTGATTTCTCTAGTTAATCTCTGGCACTACTTTGTCTTTTTTAAATCAAGGTGGATGGTGAACTTTATTATTATGTATTTGACAGCCTTCTTGTTCCACAGGAAGTTCCTGAAGGAAAGAAGGAGAGTCCTGGAGGTCCATGGAAATTTATAGGACTCCTGCCTCTCTTTGATCCTCCTAGGCATGACAGTGCTGAGACTATTAGAAGGGCTCTAAATCTAGGTGTAAATGTTAAAATGATCACAGGTGAGCTTGTGAGCTATGATTTTGATATATCTACTTTGGCTAACTACTTGGCAAGTGAGAGTTCTGACTGAATGCGGAAATTAAGAAATAAATTTGTGCGAGTCTTTCAAGTAAGGATATTAATACAAATGCCTAATAGCATCTTGGTGTTATGCTTTGATTTGGTGAAGTTCTGATTTGCTTCTTGTTTTTGCCCTTTAACTTTTCTCCCTCTCTTTTGGAAAAGGACCAGCAATTATGCAGAAAAACAAAGTGTTAATGCTCACAATTTTAGGGGCCTTTTGTCATAGCAATTTTTCTAAATTTGCTATGTCATACTACTCTTGGAAGAAATTCAGTAGAATGGTGACTTTTCATATAGATCCTTGTTGCTTAGCTGGCTCTGCGTTCTTCATGGTATTCAGTTTATGTTGAAGGAGTTCCAAACACATTGTTGTATTTCTTAATGTCAAAAATCTTCCATGGTTCTTAATTTTGAAGTTCCAAACTGAACTTATTTTGGAATATCTGTACCACGAGTAATATTGGGTCTTTTCCATATGCAATTTCACTTTTCATACATGGCCATGACCCACATCTAATCTGTGCCAGGTGATCAGCTAGCAATAGGAAAGGAAACAGGGCGCCGTTTAGGTATGGGAACCAACATGTATCCTTCATCTGCTTTATTAGGACAGGACAAAGACGAATCCATTGCTGGTTTGCCTGTTGATGAGTTAATTGAGAAGGCCGATGGCTTTGCTGGTGTATTCCCCGGTATGCTAATTTTCTTGTTTATTGGTGTTGGAATCAGTACTTTTCCTATTACTACCACTGCAATCTTTTACACAGATTTTTATTCACATGTAAACTGAGAATAAGATCAGCATAAAACTGGGTATCTGGCTTCAAACGTGGTTTTCATGTTTGTGCATCGATCCATTGTACCTGACCTCTGTTTGTAAAGTATAAGAATCCTTTCTTTCTTCACACTGAAGTTCCGTGCAGTTTTAGTAATGTGCTGTTTTATTGGCAGAGCACAAGTATGAAATTGTCAAGCGCTTGCAAGCTCTGAAACATATATGTGGGATGACTGGTGATGGGGTGAATGATGCCCCTGCTCTCAAGAAAGCTGATATTGGCATAGCTGTTGCTGATGCCACTGATGCTGCTCGGAGTGCGTCTGACATTGTATTGACAGAACCAGGTCTAAGTGTGATCATCAGTGCTGTATTAACTAGTCGAGCAATCTTTCAGAGAATGAAAAATTATACGGTATGTCTTCACACTGTAGGAGGATATTTGGTGTAGGGGAGTGAAGTTTTATTTTCTCAGATTTGATAACAGTGTTATTCAGATGCAAAGTCCAGTCAAATAGGGGAAACTACAGATTGCATAGAAAATTTTCCGCACAGATGCTGATTCCCCTGCTCTTGTTGGATTGTCCATTTATGCTGAGTTGCTGACAAGTTTCTCTAAATTTTCTGCAGATATATGCTGTTTCCATCACAATCCGTATTGTGGTAAGCCTGCAAGATGTTAATACAGAATATACCTAATTAATTTCTGTAGTATAACTATTGTATTGTCAGCATTGACTGCCAATTTAGGACTTCTGTATATTGTTTTTGCCCACTGATTATAGAATGTTCCATTTTTACAGCTTGGTTTTATGTTGCTTGCACTCATATGGAGGTTTGACTTCCCACCATTTATGGTTCTGATAATTGCCATACTGAATGATGGTAAGTAGTTGTGGCCTGTGATACTTGTTCCTCTCTCAATTTTGCATCCCGGATAATGTGATACATTTATGCTTTTCTCTAGAACATTTTCTTACTTACTTTTGGTAATTTTTATTCGTTCCAAGCTTGAAGAAAGTTAACGGGCATTGTTTGTAAACTGTGATATTTTGGCTGTATGGCTTGCAGGTACCATCATGACAATATCAAAGGATAGGGTGAAACCATCTCCATTACCAGACAGCTGGAAGCTAGCTGAGATTTTCGCAACAGGAATCGTTCTTGGAAGCTACTTAGCAGTGATGACAGTCATTTTCTTCTGGGCAGCATATGATACAGACTTCTTTACAGTAGGTTTTCCTTATTCAATAATATTTACATGTAAAGCTGACCTACTCTGTTATGAATGCTATTATTGATGCATGGCTTGCTCATATACTGCCACATTTATTGTTTTTCGTCCCTTCTTATCGTATTTCCACAGTTAAAGAGACTTTTTTATCCATATGAATTTGTTTGGACCGACCGATTTTTCTTGGTATTATTGCTTTCATTCTCAAGATAAATTGGTTATTTTTGGAATGGCATGCCCACATTATTGCATATAAACTGCTCCGTAGGCCTAAAAATTGGTTACACCAGTATCTCTGTTTGTGATTGTGTTTTTTACATGTATGGGAGGTACGCTATATTTGCTCCTTATTATAATGTTTAACTTTTTTTCTTCCTTTTTTGCACTTCCCACTTAATTTACAGAGAGTCTTTGGTGTTGAGTCTCTCGAGAGAACAGTTAATCGGAACTTCAGAATGATGGCATCTGCAATATATCTGCAAGTGAGTATAATCAGCCAGGCTCTTATATTTGTGACAAGGTCTAGGAGTTGGTCTTTTATTGAGCGTCCAGGACTACTTCTACTGGGGGCTTTCCTTATTGCTCAGCTTGTAAGCAAACTTTTACCCACATTTTTCATTCTTTGTCTTACAGCTATTAAGCATCTTGCTCTTACCTTTTAACACTTTCTCTTCGATGGCAGATCGCAACCCTAATTGCAGTGTATGCGAACTGGAGTTTTGCTGCAATAGAAGGGATAGGATGGGGTTGGGCTGGGGTTATATGGCTATACAACATTGTAACCTACCTCCCGCTTGACTTAATCAAATTCTTCACCAGATATGTCTTGAGTGGAAGGGCTTGGGATCTTGTTATTGATCAAAGGGTATGAAATTAGCAAGCGCTCATTCACTAGATAAATTTATGAAGTTTTCTTTAATACTTTTTGGGGTTTTCTGTTTTGCAGATTGCCTTTACAAGGAAAAAGGATTTTGGTAAGGAAGACCGTGAACTTAAGTGGGCACAGGCTCAAAGGACTCTCCATGGTCTTCATCCACCTGAGACAGAGTTTCGTGAACGTAGTAACTATAATGATCTTAATCAGATAGCTGAAGAAGCAAAACGACGAGCTGAGATGGCGAGGTGAAAAACAAATTTCCCTTGATTATTGAATTCTGGTGTTGGAAATTAGAATATCTTATTTTTTTTAACCACTTTAGAAGTCTTGTTTTCCAAAAAAAACTTTTGCCAAAGAAAGTATAAGCATTCATTACTCTGATTTTTCATTTTTCTGGAAGCCTTTGTTTCCTGTTCATCTGCCATACGAATGCGTTGAGGCTAATGATATTTTGGGTCCAAAATCTAAACGCATACTGGCTGTGTAGGCATATAGTTTGCCTGGAGATTTACATTTTATGTGTCGACTTGTTGCAGGCTTAGGGAGCTGCATACACTGAAAGGCCATGTTGAATCAGTTATCAAAATGAAGAATCTTGACATAGACACAATTCAGCAATCGTACACAGTTTGAGTTGGATGGATCTCTGCTACTGTCGGGTATTTGTTGGTTGTGACTTCTATGACCAATCAACCATGGAGATTTGTTTCTTCTTTCCTTTCTTTGGAGGGTTGAGTCAGAAACAAAAGAAGAATTTTAGAATACAGATGTATAATGCCTACCTACTACTGATATAGTATACCTCATTTTTGTTTGATAGGTGATATGATATAAGGTGGATTGTTGCTTTGTGCATCCCCTTTTTCGTGTTATGTATATTACGCATTACCTTATGATTTGCATTTAGCCCTGTGACAATCTAATTCACTGTTAATTTGGTACACTAGGATAACAATAAAATGAAACGCGTATTCATTATAATCACTAATTTGGTGTGAATGCTCTGCACATAATAAATTAGCTAAAACCTCAATGAGAAATTGAAATAAAAAAATAGAAGATTGAGTATGTACATGGAGGAAGGTGGTACAAGCTGGAGCGGTTGACGGAGACAGTGGCGCGGATGGAGGGGTGTCAATGTCCTCCACATTTTCGACAAAATG
The DNA here is from genome assembly GCA_963669365.1 of Verbascum thapsus. NCBI lineage: Eukaryota > Viridiplantae > Streptophyta > Magnoliopsida > Lamiales > Scrophulariaceae > Verbascum > Verbascum thapsus. The sequence continues at coordinate 20,877,510 of OY770107.1, forward strand.
ATGGTTTGGAAATTCTGAGAAATTAAAAGGAAAAAAAAGAGCATTTTCTTTGAAGGGATGCGATTATTGATACTGAAGAAGGTGAGAAGAAGATTGATGTAATAAACATTGTTTCTGTCCGCCAAAAGTTTATGATTCAATAACAGTCATGGACGTGAAGGGGATGTAGCTCAGATGGGCATGCGAGAGGTACGGGGATCGTTACCCCGCATCTCCATTTTTTTGCATTTTTTTGAACTTGTATTATAAACTTCATTTTTTACTTTCAAACTGTGGATGGGAATAGCCCACTTCTTCAATAGCCTTCACAATTGACACAATTCGATATCGAAAAATAGGATTGAAGAAAAACTAAGAATTAAACAAGATGGTATGTGGTTCTTGATCCTTCCATTAAACAACATAACTAAATAAACATGGCATACAAAATATATTATCTCTATAACATTCATTTTTAATCTTTGGCACTCTTAAGATTATCTCCTATCTGCTGCCGCTGAGATCTTCCTTGGGCACATCCAAACAAATCGGTCTCAGTAACTGATAGCATCCACTGCAACGTATAAAATGGCCTTATTAACATACAGTCTTGTTGAAGAAGAAGAAGAAGTGCATACATCTTAAACACAAATGTTTTAGAAGCTTTCATATTCAACAGTACTTTTTACACTCTTATCACTTCAACTTCTATTTTCATACAATTCTAGCACAAGAAGAAGACCAGCATATAAATGGGCGAATAATTTCCGCTACCTTGCTTGATGATCATTTGAGGAAATCCTTGACGAAATCAGAAGTAGGATCCCACTGCTTTCGCTTTTCCCCCTTTACATTTAATGATACAAGGCTCACCTTGTAAGAAAAAACCCAATATATGAAAAAACCATTCTCCTTTCTTTGGGATGCAACAGTCCTCAATTTCTTTGAATTGACATCATAAAGCGTTAAAAGTGAGTTTTCCGTTTCTAATAACAGCTCATTGTTCTTCAAGAAACCAAGTGGCCATTTGATGTCTTGAAAAGGGCCAACTGTTAAACTTTTAGTCCAGCATCCTTCCTTTGTCAATACCCATACATCAACACACTTATCAATCTTATCCAAATCACACGATAGCAAAGCTATTGAATCACAATACAAAGCAAGATCCCCTTCTTTAGACTTAATACAATCTGGAACTTGTATTTCATGAAATGTCTCGCCGTTCATGTCAAATGCAAGGATAGCAACATCTGTGACGTTAAACTCCGTTAGCCAATAATAAACTCCATTCAAGTATGTGTTGCACAGAGACCTATATGCACAACTGCTTGAATTAACCAAATCCACATCCTCAAAATGTTTCCAAGAATTTCTACCTGAATTATAAACAGAAACAAGAGAAGGGTAATGTGGGGCATCAGTTTCTTCATTCCAAAAGTACTGAATCGAAACCAGCTTGTAATTTCCAGTTAGTGGGTCCAATCCAAATCCCAACAAATCATCATAGGAAGATAAATGAGGTTGAACATTAGGATGAACAAAAGGGAGTGGCTTAAACTGTCTTGTGGCGGGATTCAACAAAGCCATACGTCCTGAGAGACTAACCACACAGAATATGCCATTTAAGGGTCCCATGAGAGCTGCAACTGTAACAGGCATCTGTAGATGGTCAGGCTCTACATATACAGAGAATGTGTCATCAAAGTACAAAGCGTGGGCATATCGCTGCTTGTCTGGCCTGTAATGGCGAATAAGTAGGTGCTCTTGATTGCTATCATGGAGAAAATGCCGGTTCACAAAACTCGGGCTCTCAATGAGAGTATACCAACGCTTGCAGACACACTTGAATTGCAGTAAGATCTTCACAGGTAACCTCAAAAGAATCTCCAATAAAACGTCTTCCGGCAAATCACCATGCTTGACGGGGCTCTCCATTTGCCCGAGCTTTGATCAAATCAGTTTTTTAGTAAGAGTATAACAATACCTCTACAAGGAGGACAATACAATACAATAAATGGAAAGAAAAATTCCGTCACATGACAAAGTAACAGTATAACAAATTAGGGAGAAAATAAGATATCTGATGATTTGCTCGGAAATTGCCGAAATAAAAACTAAATTTAAGATAATAGTTAATCACAAAAAAACCATAACGTAGATCTGGGATTAAGATATCAAAACATTGGTTATTAACGGCTTTTTCAATCCGCGTCAGAAACTTTTTTCATTTATCGAGAAATATTCCCCAGACCAAAAATTGGAAAAGTTTTAAAAAAACCCAATAATCTCTGAAATTATCACAAACAAGATAGAGTTACATACAATACCTCATATAACCTAACATAAATATTACAGAGAACACCAAAATGACAGGAATCAAGTAAAAAAAACTCTAGAATTAGCTAAAAGAAAAAAAAAAAGAATTATTTGTAGAGATAAATCACGGTACCGATAATCGACGGTCCAGCTGGAACAGGCTGCATATAAACTGAAAATTGTAGGGAGAATATAAACTTTGTTTGAATTTGTTCTTGTTAGGGAAGCACAAACGTCAAGTAAGGGTTAAATTTTGGATTAAATGCGTAGAAAACATTAATTTTCATAGTTACAGTCATAATTAGTTGATATACTTCCTTTTCTTTCTCTCTTTATTTCCTTTGTTTTTGTTTGGCGAATCGACTTATACTTGATAAATAAAATAAAACAAATCACACGTGCTTATTTTTTTATTTGATTTCGTTATCCAAGGTATATGGTTGTATTTGAAGCCAATGTAATTATCCAAACAACTCATACTCATAAAATAAATGTTTCATTTTAAAAAAAGGAAAATTAAAATTTATTACATATTATAAATATATGTATTAATGTAACCCAAAAACATTGAAAGTATTTCGATAAATAACACAATAAAATTTGAATAATTGTAAAATTATTTTAATCATAATTAAGAAGGTCAGACGAAAAGACTTAGATTTTATTGATTTAACCAAAAATATTAAGAGCACTCAATATTGGGCTTTTGAGGGGATTTTGGTGGACTGTTCCTAAGCAGCCCATCCTAAGCAGCCCACTCTTTGGGGCTGTTCCTAGGCAGCCCCTCCAAAATACGATTAAATATTGAGTTAGCATTATTTTTTAATTTTAATCCTTATTTTTATTACCCTTTGGGGTTGTTCCTAAGCAGCCCCTTCAAAATACGCTTAAATGCTGAGTTAGCATTATTTTTTAATTTTAATCCTTATTTTTATTCAATTATTATTTTACCGTTCTATGAATCAATTTGAAAAAAAATTATTATAATTTTATTAAAAATTATAGTTCTTATTTATATTTTTTTATTAAAAATATATATATAAATAAAGTGAATAATAATTTTTTTATATCAACATTATTATTAAATAGCAGTAATAAATATTAGATAATTATGTATTATTATTTAAATGAAAGTTGAATTTATATAAGTGTTTATTCAATACATTATTAGTTATACTTTACTAAACATGGAAATGAGGTTATAATTCATTTTTATTAAAAAATTTATAATTTTTGTCTGTATTTTTTTTACTAAAATAACAATACCTATAATAAATTCTATTTATACTTTGAGAATAAAAATAAAATGATATCAAATAAATAATAATAATAATTAAATTAAGTTTACAATAATGTATACAAATATACTATATTTATTATGATAATAATATTTTCATAGTTATTTATATATATTATTAAATTTAAAGTAATACATGGTGGAAGATGACGTGGCATTGTGGGTCCAAAAGAAGGGCTTTACTATTGTAGGTAAAAATTTATGGGGTTTTTTATTTTGTAGGGAAATGACTTAACATATAAAAAAACGTGAAAAACCCAAGGATAAGAGCTTACCATTGTGAGTGCTCTAAAAGTAATTCAACAAATACTTGGACTCTAGGCCTATTAGAGGCTTAGGTCCATTATTCATCATAAACTCTATGCCTATGTTTGGATTTGTTTTGGAGACTGTTTTGGTCAAAATTTTGGGCCAATGAGTGTTTGGCTAATGAATTTTTTGATCAACAAAAAGTTAATTTGGGCTAAAATTAATACTTGGCCAAAAACACTTTTGACTGTCTCTCTCCTCAGTCATATCATATATATATTCTATACCCTCTCTTTCCCCCTTCCAACTATCTATCTTTTTCAATCTCTCCTCTTTCATTTCAATTTTTCTCCTCTTTCATTTCAATTTTTATCTTTCTCCTTTCGTTACTTTCAGTTGTATGCACTAATCTTTCCACTAGACACACGTATTATTTTATGCAAAATGATGGATTTGAGTCCAACTCCAAATGGCCAAAAATCCAGAAAAAAAATTGAAATGATCACATGAGTCCAAATACCACTATATATATGATTTATAGTCATAAAAAAATAATTTAAATACATGATACACATTGTTAAAATAATTATTGTTTTTTTAAAAAGTTAGTTACATGATACTTTTATGTATTTTAATTGACTATCAAATTGATGGTATGAAATTGAATTAATAATAAAATTATTTTGAGTATTGATGACATGTAGACATGCCCAAACAGGAACCGGAACCGTGGAACCGGACCGGTTCGAACCGTGGTCAACGGTTCTGGAACCGTTGACCATGGTTCTAGTTTCGGTTCCAGGAACCGTAACCGTCTAAGGCGGTTCGGTTCCGGTTCCTCAAAAAAAGAATTCGGAACCTTTTCGAGGAACCGGCGGTTCTAACCGGTTTTTTGGAGCTTTTTTTTTAATTTTGAAAATCGATGGTTGAGATTAAGTGTCCATTTGAAATCAATGGTTGAGATCAAGTGTCCGTTAAATATTATGTTATTTACGATTTTACCCCCAAAATCACCTATGAATAATCCTCATTTGTTAACATTTTTCCTACACCAATCTCAATTCTCAATCTCTAATTCTCAATCTCTAATTCTCTATTCTCGAATTCTAATGCTCTTGCAATTTTAGTTTGTTCGTTCAAGTTCAACTTCAATATTCAATTCCATATTTCCATCATATTTTCACTTTTACGTACTAAATCAATATGTCGAGTGGTCGAGGATCATCGTCGTCTTCCAAATTCTCCCGTTTCTTCAAACGAGGAGGATCATCTTCTTCATATACACCCCCACCCCCACCCCCACTCCCACAACCTCAATTTGATCCTATCGAAATTGATTTGGACAACGTCAAAATTGATCTCGAAGGAGATGACGCCGATACTATTCGACAATTTATGGCGGAGAATCCGCACATTCCTTCTCAAAAGGAAAGTGGAGCCCCGGCCTCGACTAGGCCTGTCAACGGACGGGTATTACCCGTACCCGCCCAATACCCGTTAACTTTTATATTTCGCCCGACCCGGACCCGACCCGGTCGTTTACCCGATGGGTACACTGACCGGGTATTGACCGGGTGAAAGTGTATACCGGGTCAGGTCCGGGTCGGGTCGGCCCACTTTTTTTTTTTTTTTTTGCTTTTTGCTTTTAATACATCATAATGAATTTGGATCAATGTCTTTATACCACTTAAATTCGATCTAATGTTTAATTTCATTTTTTTGTGTTTTATTAAATTAACTTCACAAATCACACTTTGTATTTGTAGCATTCTCACATATTTAATTAGATAATTTATAATTGGTCAAAAATCATGAATGAACTTTGGTATCTTGATAAATAATAGAGAATTGCTTGATAATATACTACTTTAACAATCAAACTTCAACAAAAATAGCCATGAACAACCAAGACTTCAACAAAGTTTAACAACCAAAAACTTTAACCAAATAAAGAAATATTCCTAATTAATTCTCAATAATCAAAAACATCAACGAAATGTATCTTCTAACTTCTGAAAGTACAAGAGTTTTCCACCACTCGCAATCACAAATATACAATACTGACCCATTATATCCTTTCGATCCCTCGTTATATTTTCTCGAATCAAAAAAATCAAACTAGTGATCTCACCTCATATATCTATATATATATATATATAACTCATCATAAATCGGGCAAGAATGCAGGAGATAATTAATACCCATTAAAAAGCCCTAACTTAAAATAAATCAGGAAACATAAAAGCCCCAATTTTATCTCCAAAAACCCTAAATTAAAACAAATCAGCAAATATAAAAAGTAAAATTACAAACCCTAGAAGTCGAGACTCGAGAGGATGAACGGCCGACGGAGAAGTGTGGACGCCGGAGTGAAAATGTTGTGAGATTTGAGAAGCGAGATCGGGAGTGCGGGACGGCGGGAGCTGCGGGACGGCGGGAGCAGCGGGACAGTATGAACAAATAACAATGAAGTGAAAATGTGAATTGTGAAAATGAAATAAAATCAAAATTTCATAATTAATTAATTCATTAAGTGACCGGGCGGGTATTGACCGGGTGGTCAACGGGTGTTGACCGGGTGACCAACCCACGGGTTTTATACGGGTGAATACCCAATCCGCACCCGAACATTTAAAAATGACCGGGTCCGGACCGGGTCCGGTTTTAAAATCTCACGGACCGGGTCCGGTTTTAAAATCTCACGGACCGGGTCCGGGTCGGGTTTAAATTTTTTTTGAGCGGGTACGGTACGGGTAATACCCGCCCGTTGACAGGCCTAGCCTCGACTACCGAAATGCATGGTGGTAGAGCTCTGAGACCACCAAGGGAGCCAAAGAGTTCAATTTTTGTCTATCACATGACGAGAACCGAACTTTCCCAAGAAGAGGGAATGCCGAAGACGTTCTTGGTCCAATGCAACTATTGCACAAAAAATTACACCTTGAGGTCCGGTGGAGGATATGGTTCTTACAAGAAGCATCTCGAAGTCCACCACCCCGACAAATTGGGCATTGATCCTACACAAACTCAAATTCGAGCTACTCCCGATGGTAGTAGCTCGCAAGGTACGGATTCCCCCCTCTTTCGTTATAATGAAGCAAACGTTCGTCGCCGTATGGCAAAATTTGTTTGTGCAACACACCAACCCTTCAACTTTGCCGATAATGAATTTTATGAAGAATTTGTAAAATTATCTCTTAACTCGCAAGCTAGAAAAATTTCACGAAGCACACTTACACGTGAAATTTCAAAAGCCGTTGGTGAATTTAAAATTGTTTTAGTATCAACGTTTACTTCATTACAACAAAAAGTTTCAATATGTGCGGATATTTGGACCGATAACTACCAAACTAATTCTTATATGGGTATTACTTCGCATTGGATCGATGATACGTGGATGATTCAAAAACGTTTAATTGCATATCGATTTTTCCCACCACCGCATAATGCCGATGCAATTGCACATATAATTTTAACAATTCTTCAAGAATATAATTTGCAATATAAACTTTTTTCAGTTTCGTTTGATAATGCTAGTGCCAATATAGCATCTTTGCCCACTTTGATTAGTGCATGTCAACCCAATTTTGGGGGATTTTTTTTTCACATTCGTTGTTTATGTCACATTTTAAATCTTTGTGTTCAAGATGGTTTATCATGTTTTAGTGAACACATCGCCCCTATTCGAAATGCAATAAAATTGATTATGCAACAACAAAATTTGTTACGATTATGGTCAAAATTTTGCAAAACCAAAGGAATTAAAACAAAAAAATTTGTTTGCGATGTCCCTCACCGTTGGAACTCAACTTATAAAATGTTGAGTGATTCTTATGCACACAAAGAGTATTTATGTGAATTTTTTACGCAAAACTCAACAAACAATATTCGATTGTTGCCACAATATTGGGATACTTGTGCAAACTTGATTAAACTTTTAAAAGTTTTCAAAAATGCAACAAAAGAACTTTCCGGTTGCTATTATCCCACTTCACCCCTTGTAGTTGATAATTGTGTCAAGATTGCGCTAGAATTGCATGACTACAAAGATGATCAACTTTTTGGTGGCGCAATTGAGAAAATGAAAACAAAGTGGGTAAAATATTTTGATCAAATCCCGGAAGTATTTTTAATTGCTAAAATGTTAGATCCTCGAATGAAAGATGATGGTTTAGTTGAATTTTTAAGAATGTATTATGATGCATTGGAATTGGATTATGATCCCGCATATATTGTCGCCAATGTTTTAAAACCCAACCCGGTCATCGAACCGGAAAATTGACCGGGTCACGGGTCACTGGTTCAACCGTTGGGTCAATACCGGTCGAACCAGTGATGTCATAATTACGCAATAAATATTAAATAAAATACTAATATTTATTATAAAATTTTAAAACATAAAAATTTGATATTTCCTATTTTCAAAATTATTTTTAGTTAATATATTTATATCAAACTCATGAAAAAAATTGAGAGTTTTTTAAACAAATAAGCAAAATTATGTTCAAGTGATATAATTTTCGAATTTATGGAACAAAAATCAAATGTACATCAGAAATGACATAATTGCTACATCATTGTATAATAAACCAACAATTTTGAAGAAAAAACTTAAAAGCTTTAATAATTTACAAACCAATAAAAACTAAAACGAAAAAGACTAGAGTTTTAAAAATAATATATTTTGATTTGATTTGATTCGTTCGAATGAAAGATTTTCTTGAGAAATTTTCTTTGAATCATGTTGGATGAGAAAAATAATAGAAGGTTGGTGATTTTTTACGAAAAAATTAAGTTTTAAACTTGAATTTTGGTATTTATAAAAACCGAACGGTTCGATTGACCCGGGACCGGTTTTACCGGGTCACCGGTTCGACCGGTGGGTCGAACGGTTTTTGACCAAATGACCGGTTTTGAGCCAAAAACGGTTTTGTGGGTCTAACCGATTCGTTTTAGGGACCGGTTCCGGGTCAAACCGGTTGAACCGGGCGGGCCGGGTTGGGTTTTAAAACATTGATTGTCGCTTGTGTGAAAACTACTTTTTATGAATTATTTAAAGAATATAAAAATCAATTTGGTAGCGATACCGATAGTAGTGAGTCTTTTGTTTCTAACCCAACTCCTTCCAAAAGTTTTCCTAGCTCTAATGAAGATAGAATAGCACGTTTATACGCGGAGCGATCTATGAAAAAGCCACGTAGTAGTGGTGGCAACATATATGCCGAAATTGACTGATATTTCCACACCACCTTCGATGAGATGGATTTCGATAACTCCAACTCTCTTTTGAAGTGGTGGTATAGGAAATTCAGGGCGTTTCCGATCCTTTCAATCATTGCAAGAGAGATTTTTTCCATACCGGCATCAACCGTCTCCATTGAGTCCGCTTTTAGTATCGGAGGCAACATGTTGAGCGATCGAAGATCAAGATTGACGGTTCTAAATGTGGAAAATCAATGTTTGCTTGAGGATTGGACAAAGGCCGAGAAAAGAAAACAAGAGGAAAACTTCAATGATGACGAAGAGGGAGATTACTTACCGTGGGATTCAAGCGGTTCCTCGGATGGAGGCAATGCCAATGCTTGATTGCTTGTTGATCAAATATTGACCTTCGAAAGGTAAGCAAGGTAAGAAGAACTACGTGGGCTTTGATTCATTCACTAAGTGAATGATACGTAGGCAATTTTATTTTAAGTCAAAAATTAGTGACTAATTTTTGACTTAAAATAAAACTCAAACTCATTTTTTTTTCATTTTTTTTTCCAATATTCGTTGTAAAAATTGTATCGTATAAGATTTTAGCTTTAGAATTTAGGCTTGTCCGTTTGTACTTGTAATTTGTAAATGGTTATTGTAAATTTGTAATGTAATACAAAAATTATAATTAGGATTATGGAAATTAGAATTTGATTGAATTTTAAACTTTGCATTGTTTAAATTTGTTAATAATATAAAAATTGTTTGTCTATTGTTCAATATTTTTAATATTTGTCTTTATTTCATCCGGTTTATTTTTTAAACATTGCCGAAATAAATTTATACATAATATATTATTAAAAAAAAATTTAATTTTTTTTTAAAAACCGGTTAGAACCGGAACCGGAACCGGGAACCGGCCCAGAACCGTGGAACCGGGAACCGGAACCGTGGGGAACCGGAACCGGTTCTAACCGGTTCGAATACGGTTCCGGCACTCCCGGAACCGGGAACCGACGGTTCCGGAACCGGAACCGTATGAACACGTCTAGACATGTGCATAAATTTAACAAATATATAACACGATAATTTTTGCATCTTATTAGATGCCCAAGGGTAAGGAAAAAGAGAAAGAGGTAGACGACTCCATAACTTAAAAAAAATGCTGCCAAACATGATATTGTTGCTCATCAAATACAGGTAAATCTAGTAATACTAGTTGACCACATGGAACGCGTTAGTGTCGCGCTCTTTTTTATGAAGTTGTACGATGAGCAACATATATTTATTTGATGACTTATTTATTTAAGTTTGTTTTAAAACAACGGTATCTTCTTTAATAATATATTTTGACTTAAATATTTATATTCAATAGTATATATTAACTTAAGTTATTTATGTAAATATTCAATAATTTATTTATTTTAAATTGTAATATATACAAATAAATATTCATCTATAATATAATTATTACAATCTTAAGATTATAACATAATATTTAATTATTATTTAATCACTAATAGACAAAATCTGTCATGATTTGACTGCTACAGTAACTTATGTTCCCTCTCAAAACAAAACCAAACACTATCTCACAAAAAAAAAAAAAATCTCAAATTAAACCAAACACTATCTCACCAATAATATACGTGTCCCCAAAAATTTCTCACCAACAATTCTCAACAAAATAACCAACCAAAACAAAACCAAACATATCTTATAATATCTGGAATTGTGATGAATAATCATTATTTTAACACATCATGTACGTAATTATTATATGATATTCAACATTGAAAAGTATTGCCATCAATAACTACAAATAAACATGATCATAAAGTGATTACATACGCAACTTAAATTTGACCAAATGTAGTCCAAAATTTAAATTAAATATAATTGGTATATAGCGAATCAGATCTGATCTCAATCACACATTTATTCACATGACTCAAACTTAATTCCGCATTAAGTATTTATTGCCTAATTTGCTTATATTACTCTACACTTTATTTGAAAATATATAACTGAATATTTTTAACTGTAGAAATGCAATCTTAGTAACGAAAAAGAGTTCCATACATGATACATAGTGTCTATTGTCTATAAGTTTAAACAAGACATAATTTTTTAGACAAAGATAATATAAATCTACTAATATTTTCACACCTTCGCGCGTAATTAAAATAAATCTCACAGAATAGTTAAAACACTACCATATTTTCATTAGAATTAAAAACATAGTAAAGAATCTTTCATTGAATAGAGAAATAAAGTGATCCTATCCTATTATTAAACTTGATAAAAATCATAATGAAGTTGCAATTGAAATATGCAATATATTCCATTTTCTTTCTCCTCTAATTTATGAACTTGCATATGTTAAGAGCTTGTTACTCCCCCTCCTCCTCCTCCACATCAGTTGATGGTGATTCGAAGAAATCCTTAATGTCATCACAAGAAACATCCCATTGCTTCCACTTTTCCCCCTTTACATTTATCGATAAAAGGCTCTCCTTGTAAGAGTAAGCCCAATTTGAGACCCGGCGTCCACCGAGTCGAGAAACTCTGAATTTTTTGGTATTGATACCATACATATTTAACATTTCCTTTTCAGTTTCTAACAAGACCTCATTGTTCTTCCAGAAACCACGTGGCCATGCCATGCATTGCAAAGGCCCAATCCTTAAACTTTTATTCCAGCATCCTTCCTTTGTCGTCATTACCCATACATCCATAACTGTATCCTGCTTATTGGGATCATAATCATATGATACCAAAGCTATTGAATCACAGTACATACCGAGCTCCAATTGTTTAGCCTTAATGCAATCTGGTATTTGTACTTCATAAAATGTCTCGCTACTCATGTCAAATGCAAGAACAGTGACATGATCATTTTCATCATACCCCGTTAGCCAATAATAAACGCCATTCCAGTACGTGTTACACATAGATCTAAGTGCAGAACGTCTTGAATTAACAAAATCGGCATCCTCAAACTGCCTCCAAGAATTACTACCAGAGTTGTAAACAGAAACAAGACCAGGGTAATGATCCAAGAAGTACTCGAGTAAAACGAGCTTGTAATCTCCACTTAGTGGGTCCAACCCAAATCCCAACAAATCATCCACGTGAGTTGCATTCGCATGAGGAAGTGGCGTATACTGTCTAGTGGCTGGGTTCACCAAAGCTATGTGGTCTGAATAACTAACCACATAGAATATGCCATTTAAGGGTCCGACAAAATATGCAACTCCATCAGGCATCTCATGTTTTTCATATTCAGATAACGAGTCACCAAGAAATAAAACGCATTCATGTTGAATCTTGTCAGGTATGTAATGGTTAATAAGTAGATGCTCTTGATTGCTATCATGGACAAAATGCTGCTTTATGAAATAAGGGCTCTCGATGAGAACGTACCAATGCTTGGAGACACACTTGAATTTCAAAAGGGTCTTAACAGGTAACCTCAATAGAATCTCGAATACAATGTCTTCTGGCAAATCACCATGCTTGTTGTGGCTTCCCATATCTCCCTGAAAAGAAATTATGACAATTAGTGAGAAAATAAAAGATATCTGATTACACAGAATTAGTTCAAGAATTTTAATTCCCAAAAACCCATAATACAGAGTTACAGACCAAATTTTCAGAAAGAAAAACGCGTTTAGAAGCATACAATTGCACAAGCAAACACTCATAAAACAAATTAAGGGTCTCTTCAATAGGCCTCAATTCAATAGCACCAAATTATCCACAATCACATCAATGTCGTGTTTTCTTTTTTCAGCATTATTTGTGAAACTAACTAATTAAAAATTAGGTTAAAACCCCAAAAAAAAAAAACTTGCCAGGAAAAGTCACATGCAATCGGATAAACTCTAGGAGAATTTTTATCAATGATAAACTTGAATATCATTAAATATATATAGATAGAGATATATACAGATTCAAACTCTTCTTCTCTTTTAACTTAATGTAAATTGAATAGGACTCCTGCTGATTTATCTACCAGGACTCAATTACAGCAAATATTAACTCTAAAATTCATCCAATAGTAAATAAATAACGTGAACTAAAATAAAGAGAAATTGGATGAATTTTCTATTCGGTGAACTAAAATAAAGAGAAATTGGATGAATTTTCTATTGGATGAAATATTACCTGGAATAGGACTCTAATGAGAGAGAATGCGGTTAAAACGTAAAACTTCAATGTTTACAAATTATAATTATGGTATATAATCTATATATTAATATAAATTGATATACTTCCTTTCTTTTCCTTTCCTTCTTTTAGTTTTGTGGATCAACTTTAAATTAAAAACAATATGTATTAAAACTAAAAAAATGTTATATTGCACTTTTTATTTTTCATTAATTTTTTATCAACATCTATTAAATTATAACAAGAATTCGGTTATTTTTTTCTTAATCCAAATTTTATAGAATTTAGAATTTTTTTTGGGTGAAATAATTAATAACCCATTTTAATTATTTATAAATTATGGAATTTATTTATTTTATTTTATTGTGATAATTAATGCAGAGATGGGGTGAACTTGGTGATGAAGTTAAATAAGTGATTAAAGAGTATCAACATATTAGATTAACTCAAGGAAGGAAGGTTTTGGAGATTCTGTCTCACAATTAAATGAGACAAGGGAAATACAGTTGAATTTTTGCTGGAGTCATTAGGTAATTAATATAATTAATTATTACTATCTCAAATAATTATTTTACAACTATTCAATAAAATCTTATGCTAAATTTTTTCATGCATTGCTCATTTTTCTTTAACTCTATAGTTTAAATATCTTCTACTATATTATACCAAGGATTCGGTTATTTTCATACAATTCTAGCACAAGTAGAAGACCAGCACAAAAACTAAAGGACGAATAATTTATGCTACCTTGCTTGATGATCATTTGAGAAAATCCTTAACGAAATCAGAAGTATGATCCCACTGCTTTCGCTTTTCCCCCAATGATACAAGGCTCTCCTTGTAAGAAAAAACCCAATATATGAAATAACCATTCTCCTTTCTTTGGGATGCAACAGTCCTTAATTTCTTACTATTGACATCATACAGAGTTAAAAGTGAGTTTTCCGTTTCTAATAACAGCTCATTGTTCTTCCAGAAACCAAGTGGCCATTTGATGTCTTGAAAAGGGCCAACTGTTAAACTTTTAGTCCAGCATCCTTCCTTTGTCAATACCCATACATCAACGCACTTATCAATCTTATCCAAATCACACGATAGCAAAGCTATTGAATCACAATACAAAGCAAGATCCCCTTCTTTAGACTTAATACAGTCTGGAACTTGTATTTCATGAAACGTCTCGCCTCTCATGTCAAATGCAAGGATAGCAACATCAGTGACGTTAAACTCCGTAAGCCAATAATAAACTCCATTCAAGTATGTGTTGCACAGAGACCTATATGCACAACGACATGAATTAACCAAATCCACATCCTCAAAATGTTTCCAAGAATTTCTACCTGAATCATAAATTTAACAAATATATAACACGATAATTTTTGCAACTTATTAGATGCCAAAGGGTAAAGAAAAAGAGAAAGAGGTAGACGACTCCATAACTTAAAAAAATGCTGCCAAACATGGTATTGTTGCTCATCAAATACAGGTAAATCTAGTAATACTAATTGACCACATGGAACGCGTTAGTGTCGCGCTCTTTTTTTATGAAGTTGTACGATGAGCAACATATATTTATTTGATGACTTATTTATTTAAGTTTGTTTTGTTTTAAAACAACAGTATCTTCTTTAATAATATATTTTGACTTAAATATTTATATTCAATAGTATATATTAACTTAAGTTATTTATGTAAATATCAATAATTTATTTATTCGAAATTGTAATATATACAAATAAATATTCATCTATAATAATTATTACAATCTTAAGATTATTACATAATATTTAATCATTATTTAATCACTAATTGACAAAATCTGTCATGATTTGACTGCTACAATAACTTATGTTCCCTCTCAAAATAAAACCAAACACTATCTCACCAATAATGGACGTATTCCCAAAAATTTCTCACCAACAATTCTTAACAAAATAACCAACGAAAACAAAACCAAGCATACCTTATAATATCAGGAATTGTGATGAATAATCATTATTTTAACACATCATGTAATTATTATACGATATTCAACATTGAAAAGTATTGCCATCAATAACTACAAATAAACATGATCATAAAGTGATTACATACGCAACTTAAATTTGACCAAATGTAGTCCAAAATTTAAATTAAATATAATTGGTATATAGCGAATCAGATTTGATCTCAATCACATGACTCAAACTTAATTCCGCATTAAGTATTTATTGCCTAATTTGCTTATATTACTCTACACTTTATTTCAAAATATATAACTGAATATTTTTAACCGTAGAAATACAATCTTAGTAACGAGAAAGAGTTCCATACATGATACATAGTGTCTATTATCTATAAGTTTAAGCAAGACATAATTTTTTAGACAAGAGAATATAAATCTACTAATATTTTCATACCTTCGCGAGTAATTTAAAATAAATCTCTCATAATAGTTGACACACTACATCTTTCATTAAAATTAAAAACATAGTAAAGAATCTTTCATTAAATAGAGAAATAAAGTGATCCTATCCTATCATTAAACTTGATAAAAATCATAAGGAAGTTGCAATTGAAATATGCAATATATTCCATTAAAATCTTCCCACTTTTTGCCCCTCTAATTTATGAACTTAAGCTTGCATATGTTAAGAGCTTGTTACTCCCCTTCCTCCTCCACATAACTTAATGTCATCACCAGAAACATCCCATTGCTTCCACTTTCCCCCCTTTACATTTATCCAATAAAGGCTCTCCTTGTAAGAGAAAACCCGATTTGAGACCTGGCCTCCACCGAATCGATAAACTCTTAATTTCTTGGTATTGATACCAATACCATACATATTTAACGTTTCCTTTTCAGTTTCTAACACAACCTCATTGTTCTTCCAGCACGTGGCCATGCCTTGCATTGCAAAGGCCCAATCCTTAAACTTTTAGTCCAACATCCTTCCTTTGTCATTATTACCCATACATCCATAACTGTATCCTGCTTAATGGGATCATAATCACGTGATACCGAAGCTATTGAATCACAGTACATACCGAGCTCCAATTGTTTAGCCTTTATGCAATCTGGTATTAGTACTTCATAAAACGTCTCGCCACTCATGTCAAATGCAAGAACAGTGACATGATCATTTTCATCATACCTCGTTAGCCAATAATAAATGCCATTCCAGTATGTGTTACACATAGAAGTTAGTGCAGAACGTCTTGAATTCACAAAATCGGCATCCTCAAACTGCCTCCAAGAATTACTACTCGAGTTGTAAACAGAAACAAGACCAGGGTAACGTTGAGCACCTGTTTCATCATCCCAGAAGTACTCGAGTACAACGAGCTTGTAATCTTCAGTTAGTGGGTCCAACCCAAATCCCAACTAATCATCCACTTAAGTTATATTCGCATGAGGAAGTGGCGTATACTATCTAGTGGCTGGGTTCACCAAATCAACGTGGTTTGAATAACTAACCACAAAATATGCCATTTAAAGGTCCGACAAAATATGCAACTCCATCAGGCAACTCATGTTTTTCATATTCAGATAACGAGTCACCATGAAATAAGACACATTCATGTTGAATCATGTCAAGTTTGTATTGGTGAATAAGTAGATGATCCTGATTGCTATCATGGACAAAATGCTGCTTTATGAAATCAGGGCTCTCGATGAGACCGTACCACTGCTTGGAGACACACTTGAATCTCAACAGGGTCTTCACAGGTAGCCTCAATATAATCTCGAATACAACATCTTCTGGCAAATAAACATGCTTGCTGGGCTTTCCCATATAGCCGGAGGAGCTCTTATTAGTTCAGTTCTGTTAAGATTGTAACAATATTTCTACGACAGAATTTGTTCCCTGAAAAGAATGTATGACAATTAGTGAGAAAATATAAGATATCTGATTACACGGAATTACCAAATATATTATAGTTCAAAAATTGTAATTTCCAAAAACCCATAACACATACAAGAGTTACATACTAGATTTTCATAAAGAAAAACGTGTTTAGAAGCATACAATTGCACAAGCAAACACTGATAATACAAATTAAGGGTATCTACAATCAGCCTCAATTCAATAGCACCAAATTATCCACAATCACATCAGATGTAGTGTTTTCTTTTTTCAGCATTATTTCTGAAACTAACTAAAGATTAGGTTAAAAACCCAATAAGCTTGCCAAAAAAAAAAAAAAAAAAAAACTTGCCAGGAAAAGTCACATACAATCGGATAAATTCTAGGAGAATTTTTATTGATGATAAACTTGAATATCATGAATTACAACCTATACAACTATATATATATATATAATAGATTCAAACTCTTCTTCTATTTTAACTTACAAACTCTTCTTCTCTTTTAAGATAATATACGGACTCCTGCTGATTTATGTACCAGGACTCAAAATTACAGCAAATATTAACTCTAAAGTTCATCCAATAGAATATAAATAACGTGAACTAAAATTACGTGAAATTGGATGAATTTTCTATTGGATGAAATTACCTAGAATAGGACTCTAGAAATTGATTTTGTTGTGAATTAGTTCTTTTCGAAATAGCACAAAGATAAACGTACTTAATGAGAGAGAATGTGGTTAAAACGACTTCAATGTTTAAATTTTTTTAATTATGGTATATAAATCTACATATTAATATTAATGATATACTTCCTTTATTTTCCTTTCCTTCTTTTATTTTTGTGGATCAACTTTAAATTAAAAACAATATGTATTAAAACGAAAAAAATGCTATATTGCACTATTTATTTTTCACTAATTTTTTACCGACGTCTATTATCTATTATCTATTATATATATTATAACAAAGCGGTCCATTGACCACAATGCTAATTTTGACTTTAAATCTTAATTTTCTAGAATTTTGAATTATTTTAACACAATGAAAATTCTTATCGGTTGGTTTAAATTTTTCAATATTTATTATTATTCTTAAATCAATCAATTAAACTAATTGATACTTTCCTAATGTAGTATACAATCAAAATGAAAGAGTATTGATAATGATTTGCCTAAATTTTCTTCGAATTTTATTTATTTGTTATTGTTATCTATTATCTATTATCTATTATATATATTATAGCAAAGCGGTGTGGGACCCACTTTGCTATCTATCTTTTTGTGGTAATTGTGGTTTTTTTTAATTGTCAAAAAAATTTATTGGTTGATTGAATTGACTGTGTAATTTGAAAATTTGAATTTAAATTGATTAATTAATTAACAAAAAGTATGAATAAAAAAGAGTAAATTACTTATTCTATGTTTATGATTGATAATATTTATGGTAAATTTTTAAATTGATTAGTTACGTAACATAAAGTATGAATAAAAAAGAGTAAATTGCTTATTATATGTTTATGATCGATAATATTTATGGTGATTTTTTTTTAAATCTTTTAAAATTAAGAAATCAAAATTCAATCTCTTAATTTGTAGCTACTATTTTATCAGATAGTCATACTCAAAATTCAAATTCAAAACAACTTATTCATATATGATATTAAGAATCAAATTTATGGTAAATTTGCGATTACCTAAATCAGCCACCTTTCTTTGGAATGGGCTGAATTTAAAATTTTATTAATCATTAAATGCTATGGATTTTCATAACTAGATTGGAGTTTTCCATATTTAACTCATTGCTAATTTATAAAATACACTAAATAATTTTGCAGAGTTTTCCAAACTATTATTTCATTTTTCTAAATTTCGATTGGGTGTTGAAAGATTGCTGCCATCGTAACTTTCAAGGTGAACAAGTCATAGTTGAATTATGTTGTTTGATATTCATTTCATCTTATTTTTTAGTCATTTTATCTATGTATCCATGTTATTCATATTTATATTTAGCAAATCTTCCTCAGCTAGTTTTATTTCTTTTTTGATTAAGTTTTCATCTCCCTTATGATGTTTTATATTTTAGTAAACGTATTCCTTATGATGTTTTATATTTTTGTAAATGTATCAAATTTATTGGTGGATTATCCAACTTTTATTTTAATTTTTTTTAATAGATTTATGTTTTTAGTTTGAATTAATTTAGTGTTGAAAATTGTTCTTTGTTTTTTTAGTTTAATTTTTGTAATATAACTTTATTTCGATTTAACATTTAAATTTAATTAAATGCCGTTTGAATATCAATTATTTATTGTACGTATTCCTAATAAATTTAATAGTACTGTTGTTATCATCTATGGATTCTTTCTTTCTATTTGCTATACACAACCCATATATTATTATTATGGATTAAAGTATGTTTTTTGAGTTCATTGAATGAAAGTATGTTCATTTTTTGCGATTTTTTTAACATTATACACTACAAGAAAACTTGGCATCAACTACAAAAAAAATTGCAATTGACTCGATTTCGTAGCTAAGGTGATAGATTAACTATAAATTTTCCGTGGGTAACTATATTTTCAAAATAAATAAACGCGTACGAAAAAGTTAGTGACGGAATAAAATAGGATTTGCAACGAATAGTATTTTCGTTGCAGTTTTCATTTCTAGGGCGATGTGTTAGCTACTAATTATTTATCACAAAAATTAATATAAGAATTAAAAAAAATTAAATTTTCTAGCTACATAATACTTGTGGCGTTTGTTATGGTTATTTCTAGTTGTTGCAACAAAATGCATATTCGTTGCAGTTTCGTTGTTGTTGCGATGACGCATGTAGCTGCGAAATAGTATAAGATTTTCATAACTACAAAATACTTGTTTTTTTGCTATGAATTTAAAATCTATATGTAGTTTGTCACTAAATGTTGCAATAAAATATACAATTGTTGCAATTCTCATTGTTAGTGCAACATGAGGAGCTACAAATTGAGCATACGAAGAAAATCTTTGAAGAAAAAAAATAATAGCTATTCAACTGTGGGATTCAATGAAGTGTTTAAACATAATAAAAATTTAATCTTAAATGAGATTTTAGTTTATGTTTTGTGTAGATGTCATTTAAACAAAACTTAAATAGCTACAAGTATTAGATGGCATAATCTATTATAGTCTTACTTTTACTGATTAGTTACTACATAGATTAGTTTCTAAGTTATAAATGTTTATGTATTGTTATCAATTGAAATTTTGAAATTTTAACTTTTGTATTGAATTTGCAAATTAGATGTGGTTTAGGAAAACATTACATCTATAACTTCTGTAATGAATTTTATGATTAGATTTAGGGTTTAAGGTTTAGAGTTTAGAGTTTAATAGTATATTTTATATGAGATTTATACCTTATGATTTTGTAAGTTTGAGGGGCATGATCGGTCCATAACTTTCTTTCGTAATTTTCTTGGTTGGATTACTTTTTAAATTAAATAAAATAGATATCATAAGCCAATCGAGTCAAAAACTGATTTTTTAAAAACTTGTTTAAGACTTTTTTCCTTTCAGTTACAATCATAACTCATGATTGTTAACTTCCACAATTAAAGTTAATTACGAGATTAAATGATTATTTTCTTATTTAATTTCTATGTTTGTTCATGTTTTGAAATTTTCTTATAATCTACAATCTTGATTGTAGTCATCTATTCAAGTTTGTCTCATTTGTACGTCACCTTATGCTCAACCATGCCACTTCATATCCATATTAAAATTGAGACTGTATTATATAATTTATTTTAAGGTTCTTATAGATTTTAGGATTCATGATAGGTATAACACAATTTGTAATTTGAGTTAATGGAAGAATCCAAAATTGTTTCTTGATAACTAAGGTTCTAACCTGACAATCTTACAATTGTCACTTGAACTTATCATAAAATCTGGAATTTTTCTCCATGGAAGCTAAGGATAAATACAAGTAGCATTAGCTTTAGATAATTACTACTATCAAATCATTCTAAGTAACTAATAATAAGTACGGAATATTTTTTGTTTGGGAATTCAATTTAATGTTTGGCATTTGAAGACAAAATCGCCCTATTTTTCACTTTACTAACATAAGAAAGTTTTTTTGGGCACATTTTATGTATTTATCTAATTAGATAATTGGTTTGGTGTTTATTATTTATTTTGCTTTGCATGTTAGTTAGAAGGATAAATGAAAAAAGAATGAATCAACAGAGAATAATTTTTTCATTTACAACCGATTTGTTTTTTAAGAAATAGTATTGTTACCTAAGTGAAAAACTTAAAATGATGCAAGTTCATATAGACAAGGGAATTAAAAAGTATAATTTGTTCATTTGCATTTTTTTTTGGTTAAAGATATTAAAGTGATAAGCCAAATAATGCAAGTCCAAATGAAAAAATGGCACATAGATTTTTTAAGAGTTACATCTTTTACCACAATACTTATTCTTTACTAAAATGGTTTCAAGGTCCAGGTTATGATTAAAAAAGAGAAATAATATATATCCCACTAAAAACTATCAAATTAGTTAAAAACTAATATAGAGTAGAAAAAAAAAAGATAAACACACTTTGTCGATTAGAGTATAATTGAAGACTTTGACATTTTGAAATTCCAACTTCTCCTAGAGCCTAAAGTCCATCTACTAATATACTGATAAAAATATCTGGCATATTTACTCATAAATTATTACTTTCAAATTATTCACCTAACTTTAATAATTTTTCATGCATAGTACGTATTACACGCTAGTCATATATATTATAGCAAAATGGCGTGAGATCCATTTAAAATTAATTCTAATTTTCTAGAATTTTGATTTATTTTAATTGTTAAACAAATTCATTGGTCAATTTTTTTTACTGTAATTAAGTTAAAATTTTGAATTTATATTTATTAGTTAGAAAATATAATTACAATCAATTTGGTTGACTATGTAATTAAGTTAAAATTTTAAATTTATATTTATTAGTTAGTAAACGTAATTATAATTAATTATAAATAACAAATTCTAGATTTATTAATGATTAAAGATTTATTGTAAGTTTTTAATTTTTACAAATTATTCAAAAAGAAATGCTATATACCATCGTTTTTATACCACCGATTTTTCACATTCCCTTGATTCGCAAAGTATGAATGTATTGATATCAATTGGATTAATTAAATGCAAATTATTATTTACTAAAGTAGGGGAGGTAAAAAATCGGTGGTATAAAAACGATGGTATATAGCATTACTCTTAATCAAAATCAATTACCAACTAAGCTCCTAATTTATGGTATATTTTAATCACATTAAAACGATACCATAAATTGTGTATATATCCATTTTCACTTCATTATAAATCAATTGTATGAACTACATGCAACACAATGGGAGTTTAAAGAAAGCATGTTAGATCACATAATTCATGTTTATTATGACTGTTAACTTTTCCTCATGATACTTTGTACTATTTCATCTATCCAAGTCCTGTTCCATACAATAATTATCATATACACAGATAAAGATTGGAATATCAATCGTTAGAGGTATGAATATTGTAACAAATCCGTTGTCTATACTGAGTTCTCTAAGTGCTCTTACGATACGCAACCAATAACTGTAATTTTTGGGGTCAGATTCATGTAAATAATTAATTTGTTAGAAAATGTTCTTAATATTGTTTTAGAGGACATGCCAAACTTTTATGTTCTTTGCAGGCTTGATTTAGTGTGTTACTCAAATAACATAGTATTAATCTATAGAGGTATGAATTTTGTACTCTATTTCTCCTTGCATATAATGTATTTATATTTTTCCATATTTTGGTCGAAAAATTATGTGAATTAGGAATGCAACTTAGTAGCGACAATTGTTATTTTAAAAAAAAAATGAAATTTCCATTCCAAGCATTTTTATGTGGTTTATCTCCAAATTATGATTTGACATTTGTGCTAAGTGAATTTGAAAATCTCTCTACATGATAATCCATTTTTACTTTTTTGTGTTCCTACTATAATGTGCTGTTTTTATAATGCATACGATTTGTACAAAAAATACGAAAAAAGAAAGGGAGAATTGTGTGCCTCCTTTAACTTGGAGAATAATCACTTCACCACAATTTTTATAGTTATAAAATTCATACCAAATTATCATTATAATAAATTGTTTTATTTAGTAAAAAAAGAAAGTGATCGAGGTATGGCAACCAAAATGTGATAATTATGTTTTTTATTCTTATTGTTAATAGATCCCAACTCATTTTATTTCGATAATTATATTTGTAAATAATAATAATAAGAAGAATTTGTTTAAAGAATGCACTTCCATATTAATAGTTGAACCGGAAATGCACGAGGACCACACTTCCATCTCTATGAATAAATCTAAAGCCCTAGTATAAAAGATGAAGTAAACAAACCAGTAGTAAGCTCCATTGATATATATATATATATATATATATATATATATATATATATATTTTCCTTTCAATCTTGAATTTTTTTGTTGTAATTTTATGGTTAGATTAGATATGACAATCTAGTGACGTAAATTTTAATAGTGTCTAACATTGTTTGAAGGCATAAATATTTTTATGAGTAAAATTTGATTATGTATATCCTTAATGTATACACTCTATTTAAATGACATTATGAGCAAATTTCGGTTTGTGTATACTTAATATATACCACTAGAGCGAGAGACAGTGGGTTGACGTTTGGATGACCAAGATATGAGATTAGTACCAAAAAAGACACAGCAGTACCTGATGTGTGTAACCTGCAAGCGTACGACTTCTGTGTAGTACGAAAGATATCGTTCCCACGAGGACTGGATAATCAAGTACTAATTCTTTCATATATTTGTAATCTAAGCTAAAAGATTATTTGATGTAAATAATAACTAGCAAAAATGAAGCAAAGATTCAAAAATGAGTTTAAACGATTGATTAAAGATTCTAGAATTGAAATTGACCACTATAAACGTTATCTAACTCATTATGTTCCACTATCAAACGTGAATGCTACTTATGAAGGACATTTATCCAATTATAACTATTATCTTCGTTCAAATTATAATAGCACTTAAATTAATCAATCACCTACTTTTGTGATGATTAGACTTAACCTAAGTTCATTAACCTCTATGATAATGTATGGATTTCTCAAAAGATCTAAACCTACTTTCGTGATTTAGAAACCTAGGTTCAATTTCTATGGATTCCGTTATCAAGAAGTCACCTTTCAGAATTTTTACCTAATATCTACGATCATGCAAAAAAGTGGCCAACAAATTCACAAGCATTAAGCAACAAGAAGTTGAATCATAAGCATACACATTCATGAAATCAAGAAAAATCTAAATTAGTTTGATAACATATTATTGGACTACCTCCAATTCTAGAATAAAAGAAAGTACTCCATAAAATTAAAGAGACAAACAATAAACATAATTAAAATCAACATATCAACAATAATTAAAATGGGGAAATAAATAAAAAAACTCAAGTCTCGACTAAAATGTTGAATACAATCATGCAAAGATTGACTTGCTCCTTTTCTTGAATATCTTCAAACCTTGAGCAAACATAATTTTAAACCCTAATCTAATGTTATTCTCCTAATTTTAAGTTCAAGATCTTAATTTTTATCCCAAGAATTGATGTAAATAAAGATAAACATAGAGTCCCATTTGAGAGATGGATTCTCAGCGTTTAAATGTTGAAAAATCCAGTGTTTAAAAGCTGGGAATCGAACCTTACTATCATCAGCGTTTAAACGCTAGCAACAACGCCTTTGCCCCATTTGCCGTTTTATTGCTGTTTTGGATGGCTCTTTTGACCGTGTTCCCGTCCGAATTTGAGTTTAGCGCTTTCTACAAAGTTGTATATCCATATCTTAGTTTTACAACCTAACTAGGTTGGATATAATCCAAGTTGTATAACTAAAGTTATGATCTTTCTATCGAAATTGCCATATTGGGTTCGGAACAAAATATATTTTGTAACTTTATGGCCTTCAAACGTTTGAATTGGACTGTCTTCTGCATAAGACTAGATATTTTTCTTAGCTTTCTAACCATATAAGCATCATTAACATTGGAAGTTTATAGCTCAAGATGTGATTATATTTCTGAACATCGCCAATTTGTCTCCTCATATGTTTTCTCGTCATTTTCGCAAAGTCAATGATTTTACCATACAATCATGTAAAAGACCTATTAACATATATGGGCTATAAATTATGATATAAAAATGGTTATAAATGACTAATCTTAGTCTAGAAAATACGTTTAATCGAGGTTATCACTACCTATATGTAGATCGACGAGTGTCAGGACAATCGACCCAGTCTGATCAGAGTATGCAATAAGACCATCAGGTGAAGAGGGGAGAAAGAGAAGACAGTGAGAGATCATGCCCTTAATGTAGCGAAGAATGTGTTTAAGGGCATGAAGATGAGATTTACGAGGATCACACATGAAGAGATAAACTTGTTGTACAACGTAAGATATGCCAAGACGATTGAAGGTGAGGTATTGTAGAGCAGCGGCTAGCTATGATACATAGATGGGTATTTAATAGGTGGGCTTGATGTGTGAGATAATTAAGAATTAGTGTCGAAAAGAGTGGGACAAGGGTTGCAATTTTGCATGTGTGCTTGAGCAAGAATGGAGTGTGGCGAACTTGCTTGCGAGAGAAATGCTAGATGAAGTTCATGAAACCGAGATGCCAATGAAGTAATGTAGAGGACTAAGACTAGTCATTGCGAATTCAGAGGAAAAGAAAAGTAGTGATGTGCGACAGAAGAGAAGTAGACGAGGGGGTGAGAAGAATATCATCAACATAGAGAAGAAGAAAAGCGGTGTCACTTCCACTTTAAAAGAGAAAAAGTGACATAGCAACTTTGCTACAACGAAAACCAATAGAGGAAAGAAAATAAGCAAAACGATGATGCGAAGCCCGAAGGCCTTGTTTGAGATCATATAATGCATTTTTAAGCGACAAACGTGATCAGGAAATGGTGGATTGATGAGGCCATGTGGTTGGTTCATGTAGACAATTTCCAATAATTCACTGTAAAGAAAAATATTTCTAATGTCAAGTTATTAGATGGTCCAAGAGCGGATAGAGCAAGGCTAAGAATGATGCAGATGGTGGTAGGTTTTACTACGTGACAAAAATTATCTTCATAGTTGAGACTGGATTATTGTGTAAAGCATTGAGGAACGAGACGAGCTTTATAATGTTCTAAGAACTATCAACACAAAATTTATGGTGAACAATCTATTTAGAACGATGATATTAGTGTTGGATGGACGAGGAACGAGAGACCAAGTATGGTTATGAAAGTGAGATGAAAGCTCAGAGTCAATGGCAGCCTTCCAATTCGGGTCAGCAAGGGCCTATTTAGTTGTGCGAGGAACATGAGAGATATTAGGAGAGAAAGCAGTGCAATTAAGGATATGTTTAGGTTTTAAAATGCCTGATTTGTGACGAGTAACCATAGGATGTGAAGTGGAAGATTGTAAAGGAGCAGGCCACACGAGTAGGGGATGGTGTAAGAAAGGGAGAGACGAGGAAGGGGCTGAATAGTGAGAGGAAGGTCTTCATTAGGAGAAAGAAAATCATATAAGGATGGGGAGATTAATGGACGAATCTTGGAGTATGGAAAAATTGTTTTGTCAAAATGACTTGGCGGGAGATGATTACATGATTGGAAGAGAGATGGAGACTTCTAAAACCGTTGTGGTTAGGTGGATACCTGAGAAAAATGCAAGCAGATGAGCGAGGGTAAAGCTTGTTAGGAATAGTGGATGAGAGATTTGGATAGCAGAGACAACCAATGATTTTGAGGTGGTTGTAAGCAAGCGGGGTGCTATTTAGAAGTTCAAATGGTATTTTGAAAGAGAGCGATTTGATAGGAAGAAGATTGAGGAGATGAACTGACATGTGAAGAGATTCAACCCAAAAAGATGGAGGGAGACTGGCTTGAAAGAGTAAAGTACAAAGAATATTGTTTGTGGTTTTATGAAACGTTCGGCCTTTCCATTTTGTTGTGACATATGAGGGCATGAAACGAAAAATCATCCCGTGTGTTTTAAATAATCATGAAAAGGTTTTTGATCAAACTCGCGACCATGATTGCATTGAAATTGTTGAATATCTCGATTAAATTGAGTGTTTAGTAAGAACAAAAATTAAGAAAAATAGTAAAAACCTCAGTTTTGGTCGTACCGGAAAAACCCAAAGAAAATGTGTAAAACCGTCTAAAATAACAGATAGTAGCGATAACCACTAAGACTTGGAATGGAGGAGGAACATACATCTGAGTGTATTATTTGAAAGGGAAGAGTACTAACAGATTTAGATAAAGAAAAAGGTAGACTTCCTAACCGACAAGCAAGACATAAACTTTTAGACTCAATCTTACTACAAGCAATTAATACTTTTGAATGTAAAAAAGAAAAGACAGCAACTCCGGGATGGCCTAATCTTCAGTGCCAAATAACATTGTGGGCGACAAATAAGTAGAGGGTGGGGAGAGCGCGTAATGAGAGTGGATGTAGGATCAAATAGATAGAGAGGAACTATCATTGCGGAGCAGAAGAGTTTCGGTCTGTAAATCCTTCACAAAGAAACCATGGGGTCAAATTCAATAGAACACGAGTTTTGTTTGGTAAATTGGTGAACGAAAATTAAATTTTTAATAATCTGAGAACTTACTAGAATATCATTTAAAACAAGGGAGCGGGGATTGGTAGACAAAACAGATGACCTTAATTGAATAGGAATACATGCACCATTGCCTACCATAATTGATTTAGAATTACATTCAGTGAATGAATTAAGTATATATGTGGAAGAGGACATATGTGTAGTAGCCCTAGTGTCCATATACCAATTTGATTCTGGATTTTGAAGAGTCATTTTCTGAAAGAGTTGTGATTTGGTTGTGACAAATAAGTGGGTTGTGTGTTGAGTGAGGCTTGAGCCGATTGAGGTGGTGTGACCCATGGTTGAACATGAGCTGAAGTGGTGGGTGGACTTTCTTGATGTTGATATTGAGTGGATAAGTTGTAAGGATATGCCCAATTTGGAGATGTATTTGGGGCCATGAGACCTGGAGTAGTTGGTTGAGCTGAAAAAGAGCCCCTGGTTGTGGTGAGCGTTGCCATGGGGCTTGATTTGCTGGTTTATGTTGAGGATTTTAGAGCCACTAAACAGGAAATACGCTAAAAGGGGTTGAAATTTGGTATACAACTTGCGGAGCAGAACCTAATATACCTTGAAAGCCATTAGTGCTATTACCTTTGCCATAGTGATATACCCACGACCTCAACCTCGACATCGACCACGACTTTTACCATTTCTGCCCTCATATGAATTTGGGAAGGGTTGGACAGTGTTATTATGTGAATAAAGAACAGTGTTGGATGTGAGTGGAGTAGGAGGATTTGTTTTTAATTGTTAATTCTCTTCAAGTTGTAACATAGAACATACAGTGCAAAGGATAACAGAGGTTTTGTATGAGTAATGACAGTGGAAATGCTCTTATATGATTCTGGTAACCCAACTAAAGTTTGAAGAATAAAGACTTTGTTGGATATTGAATTTTCGACGTCACTTAGGTTGTCAGATATTTCTTTGAGTGTACGACAACAATTATGCATAGATACTAAACCCTTTTTAAGAGTACGCAATTTTTTGTTCTAATTCAATTGAACGGGCTACTTTGTTATCTTGAAAATGTTTTCGATGATGAGCCAGATATCATGCACGACTTTGTTTTTTTAACTACAGTTGAAACAAGATCGAGGGCAATCGAAGAAACAAGCCAAGGACGCCCTTTTGCATCTAAATGAATCCATGTGGAATCCTTTTTATTTTCTGGGGTGGGTTCAGAAAGAACATATGTTTCGACCATATGTTAGACAAATAGCAAGAAACATCTCGCGCCATTGGTTATAACGCGATTCACTAGGACGTAGTTGAAAAGGGAGAAGATGTGAGATGTTATTTAGTGCACATGTTGGGTGATGAACATGTGTGGTTCTTGATGAAGACACATCATGTAATAAAAAAAAAAACTTACAAGGTTGCGGTAGAGTAGGCATCAGCAGTGAAAGTGTGGTGGTGAGCCCAAAGTATGACTATGGACTAGATAACTTAGAGTGGTTGCTGAGAAGGCGGCCCTGGAAGTCGTGGCAAAGTGGTTGTTTATCTATAAAAACTATCGCTGAGGCCTGAGGGTTCGGCTTGGAAGGAGGAAGAGAGTATATGGTGTTCGTTGATACCATGTTGAACCATATGTTTTCCCCTTGAATCTTATTATCATTAAATGATGATAAATATAGGAATACAAAGGCGAGTTTGAAGAATAAGATACAAAATATCTATGCTAACTATCTCAGATATATTAGGCAGGAAGAAGATATGAAAGTATTAAGATATAGTCTAACAAATTGTTTACATTATAAATAAATTTAAAATAAGGTTTTGATGAACCAATAAGGTAGTCTATTAATTGTATAATGCAATCTTCAATTGAGATACGCCTACAATAACAATTATAATTATATGATTTGTACTTTTATATATTTCCATTTTCTACTTAGCTTTTCTTCCCATTAATCTATTTCTACTACATTACAGTATAATAGGTTATTGATAAAGCCTCACCCTTTTTTTTTTTTTTTTAAATGTAAAAGTTTTATAGAATATTTGTCTAAATGAATAAAATGAGACATTTTTTTCTTCTAATTTTACGATTCCTAATTCTTATCATTTGGAGAGCACTTACCTAGAGGGTTGTCATACTCATAATGTCCTCCCCATATATTTCGCGTTTTAGTGCTTTAGGTCCGCTTTATTAAGGATAACATTGAAGCCGAATTAGACAGGTAATTGCTATTAACAAATTAATAATATGTGGTGGTTATGAATGTTAAATATAATAACCATGGAATATAGAATGTTAGCGAATTTGGTGCAACTCTCCTCCATAATTCACCTCACAACCCCACCCACTCACAGCTCAGTCGAGTAATTGATAGGGCGGGAAAGGGTATGAGTTCAATAAAGATAAATAGGCGGGGAGGGGAGGGGAATGTGTTGAACAAACATAAATGGGTAGGGGTGGATTTGCCGAACTAGCTATATACTTATCTCAATAATCTCATTGTCATCTCAAAGAATTTTTTTTCATGATAAAAATGAGAATATTTTTTGAAGGATAAGAAATGTAGTTTGAAAAATGAGATTGGATGAGATTTTTAAGAGAAAAATAGGTAATGATTGAGGTTGATGTGATATATTTTTTGTTGTGGGAAATTTGTTTGTGTTGATATTTATATATAATTTTTATTAAATGTGTTTAGTCAAACTCGTTGATTTAAAAGTCAAAAAGTAGTCACAATGGATCTTATTTTAAACGTTACATTATTTTGCATTAGAATATGTAATTAGTTTAATTTTCGATTTTAAAAAATTTAGTCAGAAAAACACTTTTAACTGATTATATTAATTGTCAAATCATGAATAGTAAAATTTAATTTTACTCCTTTTGCAAGAATTTTTTCAATATTTTTGTAATTTTGAGAGATTGTTTTGTAAGAGATTTTTTACAACATGCCAAACAATTGGCTTTTTCGTAGTTTTTTTACTCTCAAATACTTTTTTAGAGGAAGAGTTAGTCATCCAATTGGGGCCTAATTCTTCATAAGATATAATTCAGATGAGATTTACACTAAAAAAAACAAACGGGAAATTTATGGTCATTTAGCATCTACACCACTCATCTTAAAAACTTGGCATGGGCCTCCCGTCATTCACTTTTTTTATTTTAATAATTTTCTAAATACTAAACTACCATGCATTTATTATTTAAAAGTTAACTTTCATTTTTGTTATGTTGGTAAATGAGAAAATATCATTAAATGATGTTGGCAAATGAAAAAATATCATTAAATGACAAAATAAAAAAATGAGACATTCACGTTTAAAATTTTATAATTATAACTCTAATCTCCTAAAAAATAATCATTCAATTAATAATGAATTGTCTTAGGGTGTATTTGGATTGAAGGATTTGAAATCTATCGATTTCAAATCTATCGACAAAAATCCATTTAAGTTTGTTTGGATGTATCCAAGTTACGATAGATTTTAAATCTCTTGTCATTCACTTTGACCTATTTTCTCCATAACTACGGTGAATTTCAAATGACTCCATTTTACGCTAGCACGAGTATTACGCTAGACATCATGATTTTGATTAAACAAGACATCCATAATCTTTCTGACAGATAGCATATAAATTTAGTAGTATTTCCATACACGCATGATTTTTATGATGTGTAAGATAAATTACATCTCAATTAAAACACTACCGTATTTTCATTAAAAATTAAAAACATAGTAAAAGAACTTTCATGAAATAGAGAAATAAAGTGCTCCTATCCTATCGTTAAACAACGTAACTTGATAAAAACCATAAGGAAGTTGCAATTGAAATATGCAATATATTCCGTTTTTCTTTCACTTTTTGCCGCTCTAATTTATGAAGGCGTTGTATATGTTACTCCCCCTCCTATATCCACATTGTTTGATGATCATTCGAACAAATACTTTATATAATCAGAAGATGTATCCCATTGCTTCCACTTTTCCCCTTTTACATCTATCAAAAAAAGGCTCTCCTTGTAAGAAAAAATCCAATTTGTGAAATAGCCTCCTCTGAGTTGAGAAACTCTTAATTTCTTGGTATAGATACCATAAAAAGCAATTCTTCTATTCTCAGATTCTAACAAGAGCTCATTGTTTTTCCAGAAACCAACTTGCCATGTGAAGCCTTTAAAAGATCCAATCCTTAAACTTTTAGTCCAGCATCCTTCCTTTGTCATCATCCATACATCGATAAGTGTATCGTACTTATTGGGATCATAATCTAATGATACCAAAGCTATCGAATCACAATACATTCGTAGCTGCATTTTTTTAGCCTTAATGCAAATCTGGTACTTGTACTTCATAAAACGTCTCGCCACTCATGTCAAATGCAAGAATAGTGACGTGTTCAGTTTCATCATATGCCATTAGCCAATAATAAACTCCATTCCAGTATGTGTTACACTTAGAAGGTAATGCAAGACGACTTGAATTAACAAAATCGACATCCTCAAACTGCCTCCAAGAATTACTACCCGAGTTGTAAACAGAAACAAGACCAGGGTAACGTGGAACATCCGTTTCATCATCCCAGAAGTACTCGATTAAAACGAGCTTGTAATTGCCAGTTAGTGGGTCAAACCCAAATCCCAGAATATCACCGGTGATACTTAAATTCACATGAGGTCGACCACCAGGATGAAGTAAAGGAATTGGCATATACTGTCTTGTGGCTGGGTTCAGAAAAGCCATTTGGCTTGAAAAACTAACCACACAGAATATGCCATGTAAGGGTCCAACGAAATATGCAACTCCGTCAGGCATCTCATGTAGACGTTGAAAGTCTACATATTCAGATAACGAGTCACCAAGAAATAAGGCGTATTCATATTGCTTCTTGTCGGTTTGTAATGGTGAATAAGTAGATGAACCTGATTGCTATCATGTACAAAATGCTGGTTTATGAAATCAGGGCTCTCGATGAGAGCGTACCAGTGCTTGGAGACACTTGAATCTCAACAGGGTCTTCGGAGGTAGCCTCAATAGAATCTCGAATATAACATCTTCTGGCAAATAAACATGCTTGCTGGGCTTTTCCATATAGCCGGAGGAGTTCTTATTAGTTCAGGTATGTTAAGATTGTAAGTAACAATATCTCTATGATAAAATTTCTTCCCTGAAAAGAAAGTATGACAATCAGTAAGAAAACCCCATAATACAAAGTTACAGACCATATTTTCATAAAGAAAAACGTATTTAGAAGCATACAATTGCACAAACAAACACTCATAATCATGGTTCAAAGTCGCGGTATCGGGGATAATATCGGCACGTGCTGTTCCATATCGGTCGCGGCATATCGGGATATTATCGGGGGATACCATACAAAATCATTATAGATGCTCCATAAATTCTAAAAAAATTAGTAAAAATTATAGATAAATGTAAATAACACAAATTACTTCTATTTAATAAATAACATAAGTTTTTACTACTTCAACCACAAAAGAGTACACAAGCACACATACATCACTTACCTATATACATTAGCACATACACACATACACTCAAATGCTACTCTTAATTAAACTATTTAATTAGAGTAAACTCTTAATTTAACTAGTTAATTGGATAATTAATTTCTTAAAATAATTTAAATAAAATGCTTAAAATGTAAATCCTTGGTTTTGATCTTAGTATCGCCGATATTATCAATTGTATCGGCCGATAATATCCGATTTGGCCGATATTATCAATTGTATCGCCGATATTATCGGCCGATATCCGATAATATCGGCGATACATTAAATTATCGGATGATATTAGTATCTATCGTTTTTATCGGATCGGCACCCACCGTTCCAGTTACGTATCGCCGATAATATCGGCGTATCGGCCGATACTTTGAACCATGCTCATAATACAAATTTTCATAAAGAAAAACGTGTTTAGAAGCATACAATTGCACAAACACTCATAATACAAATTAAGGGACTCTTTAATCAACATCAAATCAAAGGGACCAAATTATCTACAATCACATCGGTTTTTTATTTCAGCATTATCTCTGAAACTAATTAAAGAATAGGTTAAAAACCCAATAAGCTTGAAAAATAAAATCTTACCAGGAAAAGCACATACAATCGGATAAAATTCTAGGTGAATTTGTATTGATGATAAACTTGAATAATCATGAATTACAACCTACTATATATATATTTAATAGGTTCAGACTTTTCTCTTTTAACTTACCTAGATGGAATAGGACTCTGCTGATGTACCAGCAAAAATTAACTATAAAATTCATCCAATGTGTGAACTAGTAAGTGAAATTGGATGAATTTTCTATTGGATGAAATTGCATGGAATAGGAGACTAGCAATTGATTTTGTTGTGAATTTCGAAGTAGCACAATGATAAGTTCCTAGTTATGAGTGGGAGCACACCCCTTGTACGTACAGTAGAAAGAAAAGATGCAGGAATTTACTAAGCCAAAATTTTTATTCATATCCTCCAAAGAATTTCAACATAAATATAAATAAAAGAAATTATGGTTCCGTAGATTTGGGGAAACAACCCCACTACGCTGCAACTATCTTAAAACAAATTGTAACTACTACAATCCCATATGACTAAGTCAATAAAATATCTGTTGGAAGTATCACTTGGGCTTTTTTCCCTCACTGATTTGAGATATGCATCACGTAGTCCTCGGCCCAGTTGGGTTGTTTGATTACTCGTTTGGGCTTGTCTGTTGGGCCGGGCTTATTGGGGATATCACACAAACGATAAACGTGCTTAACGATAGAGAATCTTGTTAAAACATGTTTACAAATTATAATTATGGTATATATTAATTTAACTGATATACTTCCTTTCTTTTTCTTTCCTTCTTTTATTTTCTTGGATCAACTTCAAATTCAAAACAATATGTATTAACATTAAAACAAATGCTATATTGCACTATTTATTTTCCATTGATTTTTTACCGATATTTATTATAGTAAGATATTTTTTTTCGTAATAAACGTTAAATCAATTTATTGTATATAATTTTTACCATATTTAAAAGAAATAAAATAATGATAAAGTATAAACGAGTATATAACTAGGGGTATTTTTGCCCTGGTGGATTGGATTTCTCTCTCATTTTCTAAAAGCATGGAATCTTGGGACGACTTATTCATACGATATATATATATATATATATATATATAGTTACAACATTTTTTAAAGAAAAATCATTTAAAAAACTTTGATCACCTCAAAGACACAATACAAGAGATCAGAAAAATAAATCTACTGAACTTTTGTCCATCTATCAATGGCAGCATAGTCATGGACAAAATTTGAGAAAAGAAAATATCTAAACTCAATTCCAACGAACCAATACATTTAAGAAACTAATAACAGTAATTTATCAGGATGCCTTTCTCGACAGGTTCTTGAGTCCACAACCAACACATTTAAGAATGGCCCCTCTAATTTATGAACGCATTGCATATGTTACTCCCCCTCCCTCCTATATCCACATTGCTTGATGATCAATCGAACAAATTCTTAATGTAATCAGAAGATGTATCCCATTGCTTCCACTTTCCCCCCTTTACATCTATCGAAAATAGGCTCTCCTTATAAGGAAAAATCGAATTTGTATAACGGCGTACTCTGAGTTGAGAAGCTCTTAATTTCTTGGTATTCATACCATACAGAGCCAATATTTTATTCTTAGTTTGTAACAAAAGCTCGTTGTTTTTCCAGAAACCAACTGGCCATGCCATGCCTTGAAAAGGGCCAATCCTTAAACTTTTAATCCAGCATCCTTCCTTTGTCATTACCCATACATCGATACACTTATCGGGATTATCGGGATCAAAATCATATGATACCAAAGCTATCGAATCACAATACATACTGAGCTGCAATTCTTTAGCCGCCGTAATGCAATCTGGTACTTGTACTTCATAAAACGTCTCGCCACTCATGTCAAATGCAAGAATATGGATATCAATTTCATCATACTCTGTTAGCCAATAATAAACGCCATTCCAGTACGTGTTACCCTGAGAACTTAATGCACGACAACATGAATTAACTAAATTGACATCCTCAAACTGCCTCCAAGAATTACTACCCGAGTTGTAAACAAAAATAAGACCACGGTAACGTGGAAAATTTATTTCATTATCCCAGAAGTACTCGATTAAAACGAGCTTGTAATCTCCACTTAGTGGGTCCAACCCAAATCCCATAAAATCAGCCATGGTTCTTAAATTCACATGAGGTTGATGAACTAAAGGAAGTGGCATATACTGTCTAGTGGCTGGGTTCAACAAAGCCATGTGGCCCGAAAAACTAACCACACAGAATATGCCATTTAAGGGTCCGACGAAATATGCAACTCCATCAGGCATCTCATGTAGACGTTCAAACACTACATATTCAGATAACAAGTCACCATGAAATAAGGCGTATTCATATTGCTTCTTGTCGGGTTTGTAATGGCGAATAAGTAGATGGTCCTGATTGCTATCATGGACAAAATGCTGCTTTATGAAATCAGGGCTCTCGATGAGAACGTACCAGTGCTTGGAAACACACTTGAATTTCAACAGGTTCTTCACAGGTAGTCTCAATAGAATCTCGAATATAACATCTTCTGGCAAATCATCATGCTTGTTGTGGCTCCCCATATAGCCGGAGGAGTTCTTCTTAGTTCAGTTCTATTAAGATTGTAACAATATCTCTACGATAAAATTTGTTCCCTGAGAAGAAAGTATGACAATTAGTAAGAAAACCCATAATACAAAGTTACAGACCATATTTTCATAAAGAAAAACGTGTTCAGAAGCATACAATTGCACAAACAAACACTCATAATACAAATTTTCATAAAGAAAAACGTGTTTAAAAGGATACAATTGCACAAACAAACACTCATAATACAAATTAAGGGACTTTTCAATCAGCCTCAAATCAATGGCACCAAATTATCCACAATCACATTGTTTTTTTATTTTTCAGCATTATTTATGAAACTAATTAAAGAATAGGTTAAAAACCCAATAAGCTTGAAAAATAAAATCTTACCAGGAAAAGTACATACAATCAGATAAATTCTAGGTGAATTTGTATTGATGATAAACTTGAATAATCATGAATTACAACCTATACAACTATATATATATATATAATAGATTCAAACTCTTCTCTTTTAACTTACCTAGATGGAATAGGACCCTGCTGATTACCAGCACTCAATTACAGCAAAAAATAACTATAAAATTCATCCAATGGAAAATAAATAACGTGAACTAGTAAGTAAAATTGGATGAATTTTCTATTGGATGAAATTGCAAGGAATAGGACTCTAGAAATTGATTTTGTTGTGAATTTCTTCTTTTCGAGGTAGCACAACGAATCAACGATAAACGTGCTTAACGATAGAGAATCTGGTTAAAACTTAAAAACAACCAGCTGACAGCCCGTAAAAGGCTTTTTTTATACAAAGCCCATTTTATTTTTTTTTAATTTTATTTATTCACCCTAAATTTTATTAGATGAAATTGTACTATAACTAAAACTCTTAGGGTCTGTTTGGATTGTTTTTGTTTTTAGTGTTTTGTAAAACAGTTTTGCAAAACAGTTTTGTAAAAACAATTTTGCAGTACAAATAATGTTAAAATCCTGTTTGGTTAACTATTCTGAAAAACAAAAATTGGGAACACTTTGCAGAGAATGCGTTTGGATGAAACTGTTTTGCAGTGAAGAAAATGAAAAAATATGTCATTCACACCTATAATTGTAACACACACCATTGTAATTGTTTGCTTCATTATAGAAAAAACAAAGTAAAAATATGCATAACAAAAATGCCAACATCTTAGGTCTTAAAGAAACAAAAGAAAGCACAGTTTAAAATACTACAATGTCTAATAAAATTATTGTTCACTAGTTTACAACATTATTCCACAATTGTTCAGCAATGTTGTCTCTTACGACCGCCATCTCATTAAGTTGTTGTTGAGACATGTAATACACAACGTCTGAAATATCATTACTCAAAGTATCCCCGGCGGTTTCATCATTATTTGGTGAAACATTTTCAATATCCCAACGATCAAACCATGGATCATCAACAGCAAACATGCGTATGAAGTTGTGCAAAACACAACATGCAATCACGATTGACCCTTGTCGGCTCATCATGTAGTTAGGCATTTTCCCTTTCAATATAGCAAATCTCGCTTTCAAAACTCCAAAACAACGTTCAATGACATTCCTAAGTGAAGAGTGTCTATAGTTGAACAATTCTATGCGTGTACGAGGGCCTCGTGTGCTGCCTCGAAAATCATTCAAGTGATATCGACACCCTCTATATGGAGCCAAAAAGCCTGACATGTTTGGATATCCAGAGTCCACCACATAGTATTTCCCTATAACAAAAAACTATAAATAAGTATCCATATCCAAATAATAATTCTATTTATAAGAATAACTTATAAAGTGTACGACTGTCATCATACTAACCTCGTGGAGGTTTAGGAAAGCCTAATTCCGGTCTAGTCAACACATCTCTAAGACTATGTACAATGGTCACAACATTAAACACCCTCTTTTTCAATTCCCAACACTCCACATCATCTTATCTCTCTTCCACATAATAATTAAACACTCATTCAAATTTTACACTCTACAATGGTTTTGTTTAATAATATTCAACACCCTACCCCACTACTTTTATTATTTATTTATCCTTTTAATTTTATGATTAGATTATAATAAGATTATCGTTTATAATTAAAAATAACGATGAAATAATTTCTTTTTCGATATTTTTTAAAATAAAATTTATTTAAATATTTATCTAAATATTAATCTTATTTATTAAAGGATAATAATATGATTATATTGAAAATGATCGAATTTTTTTTGGTATCCAAATCAAGTGAAACTAGTCTCTATTTATAGAGGAGAAAAAATTATGAATTTTGATATATTTTTTTTATATAAAAAAATTTATTTATTATCAAATAATTAACATCAAATAATTGGAGTGTGATAAAAATATCTACAATATGGTTAGCCAATAAGATCATGCCATGTAAGCTTTTCAACACCATGTAAAATTTCTCCACCAATTTAATCCACCTCACCATTAAACACCCTATTCCAATGGTTTCAACTATTTAAAATATTAAACACCCTCTTTCAACACCCCCATTGTACATAGTCTAATGACTCTTGAGTCATTAACGCTGCCTTCCCAACCCGCATGAATGTATGTGAAAAACATGTTGAAATTACATACAGCCAAAATATTTTGACTTATCACTTATTTCAAGAAAAAAAGCTGCATACAATAAAATTAAAAAAAATAGTACAAGAGAGACTCAATTCAATTCAAGGTATATTTTTGAGATTTTCTTCGGGTATTGAAATTATTAACTTTATTGAATTAATAATATATATTTTAAAATTGATAGATTTTCGTAGTTCATTAATCTTTATATACTTTTTCATCTATTCTATTATGATATTAGTTACATAAATTTACCATATATGAATTTTATGTTCGTTTAATATTTTCGAAATATGAAATAAATATAAATGCAATTTATACACCTACTAATTGTATGGTTATATACATATATATATATATATATATATATATATATATATATATATATATTATCATTAAATAAAAATCTACATTTGTTCGAATTGTGATGTTGCTATAATTTCCATCTATTTTCTTATATTATGTTAACAACATTTTTAATGCATTTGGAATATGACTAATGCACCAAAAATGTTCGGGTTAATTAGGAAAAATGTAAAATATATAGGGATGTTAGAATAAACTCCATAAAATATGGCTAGATTTAATTCCGTGAGTGGTACAATATGTGGCTAGATTTGTTGGTCTGTTAAGTATTTGAATTACTTACAGACCTGTTAGATAGTTATTTTCCAACTTAAAACATGTTTACAAATTATAATTATGGTATATATTAATATTAACTGATATATTTCCTTTCTTTTTCTTTCCTTCTTTTATTTTCTTGGATCAACTTCAATTTTCTTTCCTTCTTTTATTTTCTTGGATCAACTTCAAATTCAAAACAATATGTATTAACATTAAAACAAATGCTATATTGCACTATTTATTTTCCATTGATTTTTTACCGATATTTATTATTGTAAGATATTTTTTTTCGTAATAAATATTAATTATGGAGATAACATTAAATCAATTTATAGTATATAATTTTTATCATATTTAAAAGAAATAAAATAATGATAAAGTATAAATGAGTATATAACATCAGTATAAACGAGTATATAACTAGGGGTATTTTTGCCCTGGTGGATTGGATTTCTCTCTCATTTTCTAAAAGCATAGAATCTTGGGAGGACTTATTCATACGATATATATAGTAACAATATTTTTTAAAGAAAAATCATTTAAAAAACTTTGGTCACCTCAAAGACACAATACACGAGATCAGAAAAATAAATCTACTGAACTTTTGTCCATCTATCAATGGCAGCATAGTCATGGACAAAATTTGAGAAAAGAAAATATCTAAACTCAATTCCAACGAACCAATGACTCGGGTATTGATATACTCTTGCAAGGCAGGTAAATTATAAGATTGCAATCAACATTCAATAACTTAACTAAAGTTGGTTCAATAAGCACCGGTACTTCTGTTGTTTTTTCCTTTCAAAATCTAAATAATCTGACATGAAACTAATAACAGTAATTTATCAGGATGCCTTCCTTGACAGGTTCTTCAATCCACAACCAACACATTTAAGAATGACAGTCTCTGTAGATGGATCAGGCTTTATAACGAACTTGACACCAAGAAAATCTCGTATGTGCCTAAGGGTTTCTATTCCGTTAGGTGAAAGCTTCCCTACACGAACCTTTGAAACATCTTGAGGACATAAGGCACAAAGAAGAAACAACAAGCCCTGCAAAATGAATAGTGATAACAAAAAACTTATTACATGAGATATTGCAAATAATGCACCTATAATATTTGATTGTTTTAGCAATAAGGATGTTTGCAACTCAAGATATATGATTTAGAAGCCTAAATACAAGTATATTTATAAGCTGTATGCACCATCGTATCTGATAAATTACCAAGTCAAGTAAATAAACAACCCAGTAACAATCAATATTAGGCGTTGCCCTGGCTAAGCTCAATTTAAAGAGCTTTTAAGATCTTGGTGTTTATAAGATGTTTTGGAGCTTACAAGCTTCAGATTTTGACAGTTTATAAGTGGTTTTACCAATACTTTGTAAGAGATTCTAAGCCTTTCAAACCGCTTTTAATTGTTTTAAAGAGATTATAAGCTTAGCCAAAATAGCCTCTAAATATTGATAAGGGAAAAGGGTTAGCCTTGTAACGAAAACCTGATGAGTTGAATCCACCACTCCTCCTTGTTCAATTTCACCCAACAACGTTGATGCAATTTGTACACCAATATCCTCCGGAGGGCTTAATTCTTTCTTCCCATCCTCAAGCTCGCCCTCTTCCTCCTCCCGAGCATATGAAACTGCTGTATCAGCAGAAATGAAGCAACCGGAGGTGGTTTCAGCAAAAAGCGTTATTCCATAACCGGGAGACCTGAAGGAGAAATCAAGTACAAGAATGAATGAATTGTGATTTGCATAGATCAACATAATCCTGTTTATGTATCTTTTGAATAATGTTGTGAATAAGCATACTTTCCAGCTTGCGGTCCAGCTTTATGATCAGTAAATATGTGAACATCGGGAAGCAAACGATTGAAAATACCACGAGCAGCATGTATCATGGTGTTCTCAAACTGAACAGACACTCTAGTCGAGAAGGTAACCCCTCTAATCCTCTTCACCATTCCCTCATCAATCCAGGTAACTGCCTATTCAACATAAAAAAAAAAGGGTGCAGTTAAATTTTTCTATCTACTGTGAGTGCGTGAGAAAGAGAGAGAATAAGGAGACAGACAAATAGGTATAGAAAAATAAAATCATAAAATTAGGCGTACTTTTAAACTATCTTGGACAATAGGGATGGAAAGAATAATTTCTCCACCACCATGAGGAGGTACGCCACGGTTCTCAATCTTCAGGTCCAGTCCTTCTGAAGGTACTCCAAACTGCTTC
The DNA here is from genome assembly GCA_963669365.1 of Verbascum thapsus. Taxonomy (NCBI): domain Eukaryota; kingdom Viridiplantae; phylum Streptophyta; class Magnoliopsida; order Lamiales; family Scrophulariaceae; genus Verbascum; species Verbascum thapsus. The sequence goes on from OY770107.1 coordinate 20,919,418, forward strand.
AACATGGGTAAGGTAGAAGATCGAAATGTATCAACAGATGGGTCCTTGGAATCATTTGTAACACCTACAAGCAGCATAGTGTACACAATGACTAGTCACTCAAACAGTATAAGAGCATCAGCAGTCATTAGATAGAAGAAACTCAATGTGATACACTAAGACGCATGGTCATATAGCTGATTTCAGAACATTTCTAGCGTCAATCAATCGCTATAACAAACCAAACACTGACTCATGGCATACAAATTAAATCTACTATAATCAAAAACAGGCAAAACTCGCTATTCATTTCAATTTTCATCTGAAGCAACCAATATTCCTCAAGTTCAATCCTAAAAGGATAACAATGACAACTAAAACAATAAGTAGACAATAACATAAGCATAAACTGAAATCAAACTTGATTACCTTTCAGCCTGATACTAAGGGGCTTCTTCCCAAACACACCTAGCACAATCAACGGCTCCAAGAAATAACCAATTGCACGGCTCATCCCGCAGTCGTGGACTAAATGTTTCCCACCCATCACTATCCCCGGCTTGTACTTCAGCTTCGTCCCTAAACCACAAAATAAATTAAAAACATAACAATCTATAAAACACCTAAAAACTCAAGTTACTAAACATTAGGTCTTATTCCCTTTTATTTACCTGTTTCGTTGATTTCAACAACGCAATCATCGGAGATTTTTTCCAGTAGCCGGAGAAAAGACACCTCGTGTGGGCGGAGTCCAGGCCACGTGGCGTCGGTACGTATGTCCTCAATAAGGATCGGTGTGGAAGATAGCGTCGACAGAAGTAATCGTAGCCTAAAGCTCTGGCTACCTTTCAGCCTCATATACGAAATTTTACCCATTGTTTGATTCCGAATTTTGATTCTGAAACTAATCAGCAGAGAGGGCAGAGGAAGAAGGGGTTTAGGGTTTTGAAACGATAATATGGGGATAAAGCAGAGGATTAGAGGAAGCAGGGGTTTAGGGTTTTGAGCCTCAAAAGTGTATTGACAATTTGACAGGGGTGTCGTGGGTGGTCAAACTCAGAATTTTGCGTCTGGGTTCAAATCCGGGCCCAAATATATTATTTGCGTTTGGACTCGGACTCAAACCCAATAAGTTTTTTTATTAGTCTTGGGTCCAATAAAAAATTTAAGTAAAAATTGATCTTTTTGTAATATTTATTTTCTATCTTTTGCTTTACACTACCTTATTTTATTTTGTACTTTTTGAATTTAAGTGTTTAATGTACAAATTTTAGATTTAATTATGAGTTTCAAATAAATTGTTAATGCATAATAAATATATTACATATTTTTTTAGTACAATATAAAATCTCAAATATGTAAGTTTAAAATTAAGAATGTGCAAATATATAATTTTTATATTTTAAATTTTTAAAGCATAGAATAATATAAATTAAATAAAAAAAATACAAAACTGATAAGAAAAAAATGGATTTAGGTACTCTTCACTACATTACATGACTCACATGAATATTCTAACACATATTTCTTAATATTATTCTAACACATATTGTTTAATCAAACATATTTCTTAATATGTGTTTTGATTAAAAAAAATGTGTTTTGATTCATTGGTCACGCGATATTAATTCGTTATCACGCAAAATAAATGAACACAAATAGAGTCTTAATTTGATTCGCCTTATATCCTAATCATGTGTGAAACACATCACGAGTATTTTAACAAATTCTTGAGACCTCAACGTCCTATTACAAATGCTCTGAAGACATTAAAAAATAAATGAGATAAGTCTTCGACCACAGAAATTTCAGAGTCAATTTAACATGAAAGGATGCAAGTTCAACATTTATCAAATGAGAAGAGTTCCACAAAATCAGGTTCAACCAAGCATCAAAATTATTTCTACGAGCACCAAAATAAGCCTCCAAAAGAACCAGCCATCATGCAAAATCACAGAATCAAACTCCTCATTCAAATCCCACAAAAACAAAACAGAAAATATGCACTCATGGCTTCAGGGCCAAGGCCAACCCAAACTTTGCACTCTTATCAATGGACTTGGTGTCCACCTCAGTTGTCAGGGTGATGAGCGACTTAGGACGCCACTCATGCTGGATAAGCGCAGTTGCCTTCCCAAAGTTATTCAGTCGGGCCTTCACTGTGGTCAATGGGTCTAATGCATGTTGGGTGCCAACAGTGATGGTGTTCTCATTACTCGAGAAGCTATGGGTCACCTCTGCCCCGACAGCAGTGTTGGTCAATGGGCTCACTGTATGATAGTATGATGCACTCAAGGTGTCACCCTTGTCATTCCTAAAATAAGAAATTATAGTTGTTAACATACCAATGCATAACTTTTCAGGATAATAACATGCATATCCACTCGCCTAAGGTTTCACAAATTACCAAGACAACTCTAAAAACAGTCCGAATCAAATTATAGTTTGTCCTTTAACTGACAGGTGAAATTGTAATACAATTGCACTAATAGAGGAAACTATGATATATTTGCAAAGCTCAAGTGTTCTTACAACTGGACGTCATTAACAAAAAACATACTCTCAAATAAAATTATATAGAAATTCCTTTATTGTACAAGAGACGAACTACTTACAGGGTAACAGCAGCAATGAGATCAGCATTTGTGAAGCTTGCTCCAAAGTTGCATTTGGTAAAAGCTCCTTCTTTGGTGTCAAAAGACACATCACTACCCACAGCAAGGGCAGTGGTCCCCAAAACACCAGAGAAGTTCACAATGGGGTTAGCAGTCAACCCAACGCTCGAGGTTATACCGGCATAGTCATGCAAGTATTGAAGTTCCAACTACAATGGTAAATGAAAAATAAGGAATTAGACAGGATGCGCAAGATGAATTACATTAAAGAGCTACAATTTGAACTTACCTTTCCAGACCTTTGATCAGGAACTCTAAAGCTTAAGATCGTCTTCAGTCCAGGAGCAGGCTCATCAATTGTAACAGTGGTGAAGAGCTGGCAATAGGGCCACAATCGGTTAAATATTTCCAAGGAAAGAAAATATGAATATTTTATGTCAATAACATTCTGTATGACAATTTCAGAGAATCACTTGGTAAAAGTAATGTTTCCTCCCACTTTCTAGACTACTAGATAGAAATAATTGGAAATTGAAGATGTATGCAACGTAATCTATGGAGATTGGCGAAACTTACATTGGAACTTGTGTCCACTTTAATATCAGTGGTGACATTCTTGTTCTTCAACTGAGTATTGACATCAGCCAAAAAAAGTTCACCTTTCTTTGTTCCTGTCGATGTGAGCGTCTGCAACCAAAAACGGCAAACAAAATGAAATGATAAACATAGAGTAACAATAGAGAAAAATAATCAAAAATATCAACATGATTCATAAATTATATTGAAAACTAAAGGACACACACTCGCAACAAAAAAAAGATCACAGAAACTAACGAACTCCAAGAAGGTTAAAACATTACAATTCAGATGTAAAGTCTATTTTGCAATGGACCACATTGGTCCAACAGTCCAAAGCAGTTTCTCAAATCAATAACATTCTAATCTGAATTTATTTATGAAAAGTCAAAACAGAAAGATCGGGGACAATCTTTCCTTAATAAGTTCTTTGGTTAGATATGCATGAATAGGAATGGGATAAAATAGATGCATAAGTGGTAAATGTCTATAATGAATTATACTTCTAACTTTGTAAAAACACTTCCATTGTGGTTTTCTTCAACACAAGGTTAACTTCATACAAGACATATAAGCCAACTATAACCTATATAATCTGTTTTTTTCAAATGAGTGTCTTACATTGAAAACCTAATAACGCCACATAATATTGCAGCAAAAAAATTCGGTAACCATGTAACTGCCCATAAATTCAACTCATGTCCTAAACAGTTCAAAACATGTGTGTCACACAAAATCAACAACGAACACATATATGACACCATTAATCCCAGAACATATACTAATATACATAACAAAAACATTAAATAAAGACAAAAACATTTCTCTCCGACACAGCAAAGACATACTAAATCATTTCTCGTAAGATATGATTATATGTTGACAAGCACACAGCATTCAACACACAAAACGCATAACAAACTATGAGCCACCTACGTAGTTCAGTTTAAACATTACCACATAAGACTATTTTACTAATCAGCATAATATACTGAGAATCACATCCTCTACAAAACCAAACAGACCTATCAATAGAGAGTAAACAGAATAATATATCTCTATCGAAATAAACTGTCAGTGAACCATATGCATACCTATTCAGCTAAAGCAGTTTTAAACTCCATAAAAATAAATAAATTACAAAGCTAAGCTCGAACAAAATCAGATCCGCCATAAATAAAATCAAAAAGTACTTACAACTCCGGTAGGCGAGTAGGTGGTGAGGGTGAACTTCTGGTCGCTCTGGTAATCCCTGTAAAGAAGATCTAATTCCACCAAAAAATCATATTAAGAAACAAATAGAGAAAACAAACATTTATCCGATAAGAGGATTAACAATAAATGAAATGAAATGAAAACCTCGAGTTTTTTTCCCAATATCAGTGTAGAGACCAGGACCTTTGCCCATGATTCCTTAACCTAAAATTGAAATATTCACAGAGAAAATTCTGTGAGAGAAATAGAAATCGTAGAGAGAATATATTCGTGAACAGCACTCACAGTGAATATCTATATATATATATACATATATTGACAAAGCCCTAAATTGTTTCGCCTTGGTTTGAAATTTGTGAAGAAGGGCGTGTTTCAGGGAATCTGATCCGTTGGTGGGGTCGGAATTGGGCAGCGGTTGCTTATTGACCGTCGATTTATTTGTTGGGTTGCGGAAATAGAGCTAGTTTTGAGGGGTATTTATGGGATTTTAAAGTACACGTGGCGGTTGAATGCTCGGTGATGGTTTGTTGAAAGGCTAAATTTGGATTTTATTTTATTTTTATTTGTTTCTTTGGCAACAAGATAGTGCAGGTGAGTGAGGTGCATTCTTCCTCAAGAAATTGCTACATTTGAAATAATAAAATAAACAAATTTATTTTATAAATAATCGAATTATAATTCTTCCACAAGAAATATTGAATTAGAATGATTGGTCATGGGTGTTTCAAAAAAATAATTTATCCAAAAAAAAGAGTAACTATGTAATAATTAGTTTTTACTTCTTTTTTTAACTGAAATTGGAGGAGGATACATTTAGTTTTAAATAATTTGTCAAATTTATTATATGTGGCTTATAAATTTTTGAGTGAATACACGACAGTGACCCTCATTTCTTAAAATATAATATTTGCCCCTCAACTCTATAATATGCATTTATCTACTTCATAACTAGATGTGTGAACGAGTCGAGTCCAAACCAGTCGAACCGAACACATAGTTGTTCAACCTTTTTTGAACTAAAATCGAGCTTCAAAAATTGTGTTTGACCTAGGGTTGATTGTTAATTGAGTCAAGCTCAAACGAGCTTTAATCGAATCGAACAGGAGCCGAGCTCAAGTAGTTTGATTTATTTGTACATGTTTTTATTATTTTTTACTAATTGACCTGAACTTCAATACTTATCAAATACATAAATGTTGTTCAAACTTGATTTTATAAGTTATCGAATCGAGCTCGAATAAGTTTTTATCAATCGAACTCGAATCGAATACCGAGTAGCTTGATTTGATATCCATCGCTAGCACCTCAAAATTGGATATTATAAGATGAACTTAAATCTTAATATGCATATTATCAACTACAAACTCATCTAATTGTACCATATATACTATTATAAAAGTGTTGCAACGAGTGATGACAATAAAATTCCATTTGTTTGATAGAGAATGTAATCTAAAATGAGAATTAGATTTCTAGTAATTTGATTACTGAAAAATTGATTCCTTGAATAATGTTTGGTTGTGTACATAAAATTGGACAAGTAAATAGATGCCATTCTTTTTTATGTTTGGTTCAAATGCATATGATAAAGAACGGAAGCCAAAATTTTGACTTAAATACCCTTTTCTTATACCATGTTTTATAATCTAATTATAAATTTTCAACTGTAATACATATTTGATATCATATATTTTTTTGTATGTGTGTTCATAAACATATATATATATATATATATATCAATTTGGTTAAATAAAAAAAAAGTATATCAATTTGATTTAATTGCATTATCCTCTTTTCGAAAAATGATAATTAAATTGAACATTTTTATTCTTTAACTTATATATTGTTTGATTTTTAAAAGAAGAGATATGGATTTTTCATATAAAAATGCATTGATAAATATTTTAAAACATAAACACATTATTCTTAACAAATAAAATACATTAATCATATATTGTCAACAATCATTCAAAGGAACTATCACCAAAACCATATGAATAATATTTCAATTTTATTCTATAAATAAATATCAAATAAATTATAAATTACAATTTATTTTGACAGTAAAAATATTTTAAATAAATTAAAAATAATCAACTATTCCTCCATAAATAATATAAATGCAACTTAAATCAAATGCATAAAGAAATATATTTTTGTTGAATTAGTAATATATTTGATTGAGGGGTATTGATGGCATTAGAATATTATATTTATGTTACCTTGATATGATAATCAATATATTTCAATAAATAAGGGACTGTAATTTCTTTTTTTAGGATGTGGATTCTCATAATTTATGCCAATATCTAAATATGAAGGAATGTGGATAACGAATGATCATAATTATAATTTACCCTTTTTGTTACTATTTATGATTTGACAACTTACTCAATAATTTAAAGTCTTTTATCTATCGATATCTTAATATATGCAATTAAAAATTAATATCTTGATTTGAAATAAAGTATTGTTAAAAATAAATTCCACTTTGCATATTTTTGAATGAGTTATTTGTTGAGTTTAACTTATATTTGCTTATAATTTAACTTAGATTTGTTTATAATTTCCTAGAAAATAAAAACTCATCCATACAGATTCTTATAAAAATAAATAAATTTAATTTCTTAAAATAATATATATTACATCACACCTAATTATTACACTTCTGTCTATTAAAAAAATTCCAAACTCACCTTTTAAATTATATTTCTTCCTTCTAATTTTTGGTCCCTTACTTTATTCATAAAAAATAGAAAATAGACTTACATTCAATCAAAAACTATGACACTTGGACTAGATGTTAATTTTCACGCTGAAACTTGTGAAATTAACATTAATTTTTCTATAAACGCCTCTTCCATTCTATTATCGTAATAGTTATAAATAAACCTTTGACTATTAGTCTTACAAGTGTTTATATAACCGTTACAACATTTGAACCACAAAAATAGTACATGTCCATGGCCATGAAACACGCACCATTTTTGACCCATTGGAATCAAATGGTAACCCCTAATCTTCGCAATAGGAAAATTGTTTTATATAAACAACTTATTACAAGATATGAACAAAAACTTCCAAGCAGTGCCATCCAACGTTTGAGTGTGTATCGGTCTGGTGATTTGAGCAAAGGGTTGTCGAACCCCATAGTGCCGTAGGGTTCGAACCCAGACCGTTTACATTCAAAAAAAAAAAAATTCGACGAGATGGCTAAAGAAGGATATAGCAAGATGCAAATATATTCATTAATCGTTTTGTTTTTCGCGTTGGTTTCATTTCTTCCCAGCATTACAGCTAATAGTCATCCTGACGATGTATATTGGCAGAAACGCGCTGCTGAGGCCTGGAATCGGACACTCATGTCCTATGAGCCAGAACCCGAAAAGATAGTCAGTCACTTCAACATGCATGTCCACAGGTAATCAAAAACGTCAACTTTTATTTGAATTTGTAAAAATACGATCTATATATCACAAATCTAACTATAATATAATATAATATCGTGGTATGGTTTATTTGTAGGACGTTAAAGGAAATAGCACAAGAAAAGAGATCGAACGGGACCAGGAGACAGCTAGGACAAGGTCACGCTGGTCCATGCACGGCCACCAACCCGATTGACAGGTGCTGGCGATGCCAACCAAACTGGGCCGAAAACCGGTTCAGGCTGGCCGACTGTGGATTAGGATTCGGTCACAAGGCCAAGGGTGGAAAGAACGGTCGAATCTACGTGGTCACCGACTCATCCGATAACGATTTGCTGCACCCAAAACCCGGAACCCTTCGTCACGCGGTTATTCAAAGGGAGCCACTATGGATCATATTTGAAAGGAGTATGAACATTAGGCTCCAACAAGAGTTGCTAATGGCTAGTGACAAGACCATCGACGGGCGTGGCGTAAACGTGGTGATATCCAATGGCTCAAGCTTTATGCTCCAAAATGTGCATAACATCATCATCCACGGCATCAAGATTCACGACATTCACCCTGGGCAAGGCGGCATGATCGTAGACTCTGTGGACCATTATGGGCTCAGAACAAGAAGTGACGGAGACGGGATTTCGATCTTCGGGGCCCAGGATATCTGGATCGATCATGTGTCGATGACGAAGGGTGGAGATGGGCTCATCGACGCCATCATGGGGTCCACGGGAATCACCATCTCGAACAGTCACTTCACTGACCACGATCAGGTGATGCTTTTCGGTGCTAACGATATCCACACGATAGACGAGAAAATGCAAGTAACCATAGCTTTCAATCACTTTGGAAAGAGACTGGTCCAGAGAATGCCAAGGTGCCGGTTCGGTTATTTCCATGTCGTGAACAATGATTATACTCATTGGAATATGTACGCAATCGGGGGAAGCAAACACCCGACTATTATCAGCCAGGGAAATAGATACATTGCGCCTCCAACGGAAGTGGCGCCATACGCGAAACAGGTGACGAAAAGGGAATATTCAACAGAAGCAGAATGGATGACGTGGACATGGAGATCAGAAGGAGATATGTTCTTGAGAGGGGCATTCTTTAGAGAATCTGGGGATCCAAATTGGAGTAAAAAACATAGTGAACTGTATGATCACATACAGGCTGCGCCAGCCCAACACGTTTCTGAGATAACCAAATTTGCGGGTGCTCTTGGATGCATTGTAGGAAAACCGTGTTAGGGACAAACACGTTTTTTATGGAAAGGGACAAAAATACTGCACTTGGATGGGTCAGTGCGTGTAATTTATGAGCAGGGAAGAGGAAGAGAAAGCAATGCCGTTTTCTTTTTCTTTTTTTTTTTTTCATTTTGAAGTAATTTTTCGGGGATTAATAAAGTGTATAGCTCATTGGATTACATGATTAATTATAGGCATAGCGAGCATTTTGAGCTAGTTTTGTTTATTTACTAATTTCTTTTTAAGTTACTTCTTCGTTGTACTGTATTTTTAAATAAATGAGACTTATTTTCTGCTTCATATTAATTTCTTCATTGATGCATGTATACCTAATTTTATATATCAGCTTACAGCACATATTTTTACATTAGACCATACAACTATACCTATTTGCAGGCTCATGAACGGAAATATTATATATATATATATAATATAGTTATATTATAAATTTATCTATCTCTTATATAAATGTGTGAATAATAAATTTGTTTCGTCATATGTGAAAAGACTTGCATACTCTTATTTAAATTTAGAATCCTTTTAAATTGTCACGTGATTTTCTGCTTATTGAGTTGGATTTAGATTTTCGGTTCAAGAACTGTAAATGTTATGGCAATAGATTTCATATCATAGTAATTAGTAAACATCGCCATAGAACTGCTTTCAGCTCCAAACAAAGAAGCAAAAGACGAAATAAACCATAATAAATTAATGAACAACAGCAAATGATGAAACCAAGAAAATTCTCAAATATGACCGTATCACATAAATATCTATCAATATGGAATATTCCTATTATATTATGTGGGCTCCAAATATTTATTTTCTTGGGAAGGTTTTGCAGTAGACTTGGGGGGTTCAATGTTATTATTTCGTAAAATTCAAGAGATAGTGTAAACAAAAGTTCTTATAATTTGGAGGATTTAATGTTATAGGTCCTTATTTAAATCTCGGGTGCTTTCTGTAATAATGGTATTAATCCTTAACCTATATCGCACAGATACGATACGAGGATACGAAAATGACACTACACGGACATACAATGAGTGTCTGCAAGAAACTAATTAAAAGGTGAAATTTTTGTATATTTCCTATTATGAGCTTTTAAAAGAATAAATTGACCCCTTCACTAATTTTCCTTGGAAGTTAGAATTACATGAAACTGACTATATTCAGGCCATTCAAAAAAAAAATAAAAATATATATATATGAAATCACAATCATGGTTCCTGTGGTTGTGACACAGTATAAGAATAATTAATATTCGTTCATAAATTCTGCTTCCTAATCCTGGCAGTACAACGACAAAAGACTTTGTCTTAAATTCTCTAAAATCCTTGTTCCCATCGCCCATCATGTCTTCCATTTAGATTCTAGTTACAACAATTAAAGACAAAACCATAATAAGTCCACAAAGAGTATGAATCCTATATATATACACATAAATGAGAATAGAAACTAAAGAGAAACAGATATAGAAAGTAAAGAAAACACAAGAGAGAAAAACATACCTCGAACGAAACTGGTTTTGGCAATGAGAATGATAATGAGTGAAGAGAAACTTGGAAGGTTTAATTTGAGCTTGGCAGAAGGAGTTAGGCGTGTTAAACGCAGAAGAAAAGATGCAATTCTCGATTGTGATAGTCCACAAACAACTGTGAAACGAAGTTCGAGATTTCGTGGTGTTAGCAAGCATAGATGGACTGGCAGATATGAAGCACATTTGTGGGACAAACTTTCATGGAATGTTACTCAGAACAAAAAGGGCAAACAAGGTATCTTCAAAAATAAAATTCATTTTTTTTCTCTCTGTTTTTTATTTTGAGGATGTTTAGAACCTGACATTGAACCTTGTATTTTCTTTCATTGTCTGTGCTATGGGATGGAAATTGAAATGGACAGTTTATCTTGGTGAGTACAATTCTGCCTTGAAGAATTTTAAAGTATATTTTTGGAGGTTTTCTTATGACTTGTACAAGAAATAAACAGAGACTTTTAACTCATCGACGTTTATTCTTCAGGGGCTTATGATGATGAGGAAGCAGCAGCAAGAGCATATGATTTAGCTGCACTTAAGTATTGGGGAACGTCGACTTTCACAAATTTTCCTGTATGATCAATCAACAATTATCATATGAAACAATTTTTTTAGTCTATATTAGCTTTATATCCTCACCAATTCCATTGAAATTTTATACAGACCTCTGATTATGAAACGGAAATTGAAATTATGCAGACTGTCACAAAAGAGGAGTATCTAGCTTCACTGAGAAGGTATGGATATTTTTATCTCATTTTCGTATAGAAAAACAAATTCAGTGCTCGTATGGATGCAATACTCATATAACTCATCTTCGGTACTATAGAAAAAGCAGCGGCTTTTCAAGAGGGGTTTCAAAGTACAGAGGAGTTGCAAGGTATATATCTGAATCATACAAAAATTTATTTTCATTACTCGATATTTAGCAGATAAACTAACATTTCAATTACGATTGGGTAAAAATGCAGACATCATCATAATGGAAGATGGGAAACAAGAATTGGAAGGGTTTTTGGAAATAAATACCTCTATCTCGGCACTTACAGTAAGCCATCAGCAACCTGATAATCGTCTTCTAGAATAGCTAAGCACATTTGTTTACTTGAAATTAAATCTGTTTTATTTTCAACAGGTACACAAGAAGAGGCGGCTCGTGCTTATGATATTGCAGCAATAGAATACAGAGGGGTCAATGCTGTCACCAACTTCGACTTGAGCACTTACATTACATGGTTGAAGCCAGGGGCAAACATGTCAATTCCTGGTCAAGAGACAAAACCAAGCATAGAATTAGAAACCACAATGTTATCTCCGTGTTTGAAAAGAAAAGCTATTATTAGTGCAGATGAGCTCAGTAAAGAAGAAGTATTTGCAAGTTATAATAAAGTCCCAATTATTCCAAGAACAAAATCTTCTCCAACAGCCCTCGGGCTACTACTCCGGTCATCTATATTTAGAGAACTCGTTGAGAAAAACTCAATTGTTTCGGAAGAAGAAAACGAAGGAGAAAATATGAAAAACATGACACAAATTCGCAATGACGATGAATATGAAGTGATATTTTGTGAAGGAAGTAATATCCCGTATGTAATGTCTTCTAATGGCCACAGCATTGAGTTGCAAGGACAACTCCATTTCGATTATGATTTTCCAGACGCGGGTCAGAGGGATATATATGCATGGTCATTATCTGCTAATCAATAGAAGTAATGAAATTAGAGTTTCAGTGTCTGTATATAGAAAGAGAGTTATTTACGCTCAGAAAGCTCTTTTTTACTTGTTTTGAATTTTAGGAATGTTATGAATAGGAAATACAAAACGCCAAGTCGATTTCTACCATCTGTTTTAGTCCGATGATCGTCTGTTAATATTTAATACCAAAAATTATCAAAGAGGGCCAGATTAGAAGCTATTCCTTTAAGAATTCACGTGCACCAATAAAAAAATTAATGTATGTGCCAAATTCGAATTGTTAATCTCTATATACAGCCAAGAATTCCAAATAGTGTGAATAAGGAACTAAAGAGGCACAATTACCACATAGTGAAGTAGTTAAAGTATTATTATTACCCAAAAGTAGTTAAAGTATTAAATAAAATTGCTAAACACTACCACTTGAGAATAAGGAAATATACAAGAATTTTGTAAGTGTGATTATGTGATATTTTACTTTATATCCGAAAAGGAGGTTTATCATAAGAGGATAGAAACTGCTAGAAGCATCTTTGAAGAATTCGTTTCACTTTGATCCGGTTCCCATTTGCTAATGAAATTAACAAAACTTACAAAGACACTCCTGTTTATGATGCATCGAAAAAATTGAATTTCCTTCTGATTTTTACTGTTAGTTTAATTTCTGATTCATGATTAAAAATGTGACAGTTGCTTGTTAAATGCGAGATTTCAGTCTTTTAAAGCTCGTCATGCGCACAATAATTTAGAAAGCATGATCTCATGAGATACATTGTTAGGAAACAGTCATCCATTTCTACCAATATCAGCCTTGAAAAGAAATAACAAGGAAATACCCATCAATTTATATACTGTATGAACAGATTAAACACAAATGAGCTATTTCTAGAAGATTATAAGTTACGGTAAGAAATTCTTCAAGAAATCTTATTTTTACACGTAAACAAGCAAGAATCTTTTCAACAATGTGTAACTATGACTTTTTTTGTCTCGTATAGGTTAATAGATTTAGCCATTAACCAGATATTGACAAATGGTGTTGTTAGCTTCGTTATGTTCTATGCTGGACCAAAAGAAACCAAATATATTGAAGATTCCCCAAGGCAAATAAACAACATAAAGTATAAAGTAACAATATAATTGGTTTCACCAAGCCGATCCAAAACAGCAAAGTCCTAATTATGATTCCTACAGAAACTGTATAAGGACAATTACTTTTGTCTCGAGCTTACCTCAGCACATTGTGACTATCGCAATTCCCGTCGTTGAGCAAAAGAAATCATAGCAGCATAGAAGAAAACATAATAAGCCAACAAAAGCAAAAAGGTTATATAAACTGATCAAATCTCGTTCCCAACTATCAGGCAAGAAAAGACAGTATCAGTCTATCAGAAAGCATAACATCATAAAATAATCCTTCCAGAAAAACACTGAAAATGGCAATGGTGGTCATAAAAAGTGAAAATCACATTTGTGGGACAAACTCTCATGGAATATTACTCAGAAGAAAAAGGGCAAACAGGGTATCTTAACATTGTCTTTTGGATTTTTCCCTTTTTTCCCCATCTTTCTTTCTTTTCTTTCGGTTATTTGTTTTTGAGGATATTTTAGTGGCTGACATAGAACCTTGAATTTTCTTTCATGGTCCCTGCTTTGGGATTGATTACCTTGGTGCGTACATTTGCCTTAAGGATATTCAAAGTTTCAGCTATTTTCCCTTTTTGTTTTAGGTTTTTTACAGCATACAAGATAGATAGAAACTGAGATTTCATTGATCAATTTTCTTCAGGGGCTTATATTGATGAGGAAGCAGCAGCAAGAGCATATGAATTGGCTGCACTTAAGTATCCATGTGATAAGTGTGGGAATGAATAATACTCAGTTACTTATCAGTTCCCGATTATCAGACAGAAATTAAGATAATGCAGACTCTCACAAAGAAGAGTACCTGGCGTCATTGAGAAGGTAGATTTTTGCCATTTCATTTCATGTGATAACCAAAAAAATGAAAATCAGTGTTCAAATGAAAAAATAACTGACTAATTTTTCCATTAGCAGAAAGAGTAGTGGGTTTTCAAGAGGGGTGTCGAAATACAGAGGAGTTGCTAGGTACATATCCAGAAAATATTTATAATTTTTTCCTTACAGTAATAGTACTGTAATATGAGCTAATATTCTGAAGATGTCATTGACAATAAATGCAGACACCATCACAATGGAAGATGGGAAGCAAGGATAGGGAGAGTCTTTGGAAATAAGTACCTCTACCTTGGCACTTACTGTAAGTAAAAGCAAAACATTACTTACTCACACGAGAAAAACAAAACCGCAACAGAAAAATAATAATAATAATAATAATAATAAGCAAATAATAGACGAATAATATTCCAACTAAGCCATCACTTACCTCATTATAAACATATCTATGTGCAGGTACCCAAGAAGAGGCAGCTCGAGCATATGATATTGCAGCAATCGAGTACAGAGGAATCAATGCTATCACCAACTTTGCTTGAGCACCTACATTAGATGGTTGAAGCCAGGGGCAAACATGTCAATTCATGCTCAAGAAGAAAAAATAGTCAAAAAATCATACAAATCGTCGCCATCTTTTTCTTCGGGCATAAAATTGCAAACCCCAATCTTACCAACAAGAAATGACCCGATTAAGAAAGAAATTTACGGAAGAAGTTCCCCCATTTAATTCGTGCAAAAAGCCTTCCTCTCCAACAGCATTAAACCTGCTACTTAGATCAACAATATTCAGAGAATTGGTCGAGAAGAACTCAAATCAATCAAAAGCGGAGAGTGATGATGAAAACACTAACCTGCAACAAAAAAGCAGTGTTTTCTGTGATTTTCCATTTTTGCTTGCAGGGAGATATCCAATTCAACTATGATTACCCAGGCCTGATAGGGAGCAACCAAATAGGCATGGTTGCTATCTGCTAACTAGCACAAACTTCATTCAATTGAAGCTACCACTTGTC